>CAJPEX010000380.1:0-10719 GCA_905338405.1 Notodromas monacha
AACACTCAGACTGAGCAAATATTCCATAGATTTTTTTTCTGCAAATTGTCGGGGTCAAACAAGATTCCTGATAACAGAAAACCGTTATTCGATGCATAATGAATTTGCGGGGTTAGATAAAAAAAAAGAGTATCATCGGAATTATTCATTCGCATGTTTGATTAAGAAAGTGATGCCATATGATGCGGAAAAGCGAGAGGATTTCATCGAACGTTTTCAAGAGCATTTGATTCCCTGAAAATATAATTCTGAAAAAAAAAATTTTTTTTGCAGAAATTAAATCTAATTGAAGCCAAAGCTGAAATTTCAAGAAAAAAGAACCTATTCTGTTATTGAAGACTTGAATCGGAAAATACTTCTCAAAATTATGCATAATGCAGAAGAAAATTAAGTTTCCAAGTTTTGATTAAAAACTTTTAAAGGACTTACTAGTCTATTAATGTCTTATATTTTATTGCAGTTTAAAACTTATTAAGTTTAGTATTCTTTTCAATAAGGGTTAAAATTGATAAAAGTTACCTTTGTATTAAATTTTTTCCTCAATGATAAGTTTGACAACTTGGACACTCATTTTTTTTAATATACTGTATAAGCACTTGCATAACATGAAAAAACTTTCCTTTTAATAAAGTTCAAAATTTTGAAATATTGATTTGAAAGGTTAGGTTTGACAACTTCGACACTGTTCTTCACTTTCTGGACACTGTTCTGAATTTTTCAATGAAAGCAATTGCATGAAAAAAGAGAAAACTCTCCTTTTATTAAAGTTATGAAATTGTGAGATATTAAATTAAAAGGTTTGAAGGGTTTTGTTTTAAATTTTAAAAATGTGGAGAGGGTAAAATATTTTTCTAAAGAACCACAATCTCACAAGAAGTCTCCATCTTGTCCAAGAATCTCAAGATGTTTCAGATTATGATGGATGGAATTTTCTCAGAAAAAATATTTGGGTTTTTTCCTTTGACAGTTTGCTAATTTAAAAAAATAAAATAAAAAAATTTTACCATCTCTAGATTTGAGGATAAAATTTTCTTATTTTTAAATATAGAAGGTAAAAGGCTCTCAAGTTATCCAGGAAAGTTTTGGGAATGATTTGACAATGTGCATCTGTCAAGCTCTGGAAAGCTTATTGACAGATTCTGACAAGGATGGAAACACTTGACACTCATGTGTTTCCCAATGCACCATCAGCCAGTCATTCAGTCAGTCATTTTAGACATGCCAAACAGGATGTGTTGCAAAAAAATGTATTTATCCAAAACCAGAGTGTCAATAAACTATTCATTGAAGAAAAAAAATGATTCAAAAGCTACAGAAAGATTGTGGATATTTATATTAAAAGAAATAAAAATTTAAAAACCCAAGGAACACCTGTATTACATGAAGTACTTCAGCGACAATAACAAAAACAGTTAAGGTTTTTTCGGTTTCTTTGTAAAAATAAAACGTTAGGCCCATCCTTATGATTTTTAAAGATTTATATTCAAGCATGAATAATTTGTTTGCTTTTTGGACTCCTGTTTCGATTTTTACTTGATGTATTTGCATTGAATGTTGTTACATTTACTGTATTTCCTATTTGTCCTTGTGAAATCAGAATTTTGCAAAAGAAATCAAGAATGTAATTATCAAAGTCAAGCTTCCATGATATATATAAATATTCACTTTGGATTTCCAATTGAATTCTTGATGGCTTTATTGAATTTATGGTTGGACATTTTTTAGAAATCAGACTTCAACTATATATCTTTGAAAAATATAAAGATTTTAAGACACCACTTGAGCCTTTATATTTCAACACTCTACAATTGTACTGTACAGTTAATTTAGCTCTGACAAATTATTTAATGAGGATATTTATATTCCTTATTACTGGATTTTGTCAAGTGAATACTCCTCAACAAGTTTCTTACATTTACAAAATTTAAGTGTTTATTCTTTCATTTGACAAGGATAGAATAACAGCATATACAGTCCACCCCTGCACAATGGACTTGATTTGTGCAACAGACTAAGTCTGCTGTGTGAAAAGTGTGTTATACAAATTCAATTTAAAAAAAAAATAAAAAATTTGATTTCTACCATCAATTTTAAATAACCAGCAGAAGTCTGTCATGTGGATTTAGTCCATTTTGCATGGGAGGAGAAAATGCCTCCAGAGGCAGTTTGTTGTGCAAAAATCCATTATGCATGGGGGGTCCCTTGTGTGGGGGTTGACAGAGTTGACTTTATGGTTCTTTGACTTTAGTCAACAAACAGAGAGCAATGAGCATGCATACAGTAAAAGCAGATTTTTTTATATTCTGTGCAGTCCAAAATCGGGCAAGACTGGTCAGACCCATATCTGACCTGTTCCAAAAAGAGTTGCATAACCCATCAGTGATGAGTGACTCAGTGCAGCATTTAATTTTGGACAAGAAAGTAGGGGAAACATGCAGCTAATTTGAGCATCATCTGCTCACAAGAAAGAATGACAGAATAATTTTGATGACAAATTTTTTTGAGCATTTTAGATATTTTTTAAACCCTCAAATATTTATTTTTTTCCTCAGAGAAATTGGTTCATCACATTTTATATCTTGACAAAAACCTTAACAAAAATTGCATCTGCAAAAACTATGACATTATATGTACAGACTTTTTTCCTGGTATACAGTATATTCTCATATTGTATAAGGATGATCATTTTTAAAATAGCCATTTTCTCCAAAGAATAAAAGGTTGCCGTCAATTTTATCTTTATCTCAGTTGCGGGAAATTGAGTTTTCACGTTCCTTTGGGTAATTTTCTGATAAACTTTTTCATTTCTCTCTTATCTCTAAAATGGAGGATGGCGTAGGCAACAAATGGGACAAAAATTCTTTGAACTTGGATTTTCCTGCCCTTTTCACCCCCCATTGAATGTCTTTCATCATCCAGACTCAACTGTGTTTTTAACCGTGATTGATGACTGATGATTTCAAAACATCCGAGTGTATATTTGAAAAATTCATTTCCAACATTCATTCAAAATTATCAGGATGCTGTTCAAGTGGAAAGAACTGCTGGTTTTTGCAGTGATTTTGACAATTATTATCAAGACTTCTGATGCGGACACGGAAATTCCTCAAAAATTGCCAAATGGAAATTGGGAGAAATCAGCGATTGATTTTGCATCTTTGCACAAAGGATGTGCTTTGAAAGGGACTCAATTCCCAGTCTCTGAATCTGCAACTTGGTCATGGCCAAACATGTTCATTTCCAGATGTGTCAATATGTGCAAAACTGAAAAGTGAGTCTTCTATCTTTTTATTCTTTTTTATTTTTGGTGCAATTAAAAGTATTAATTTGAAAGATGACAGTTTGAAATTTAATTTTTCCTCACAATAATTCACCTGTGAAGCCAAGAAAATTTTGACTCAGCTTGGATTAATGAGGTAAAAAATTTTGAATCCATATTTTCTCTGAATTTTTATGATTTTATGAAAACCATTCCTTTTGAAAGGTTTCATGAACGATTTGTGAAGGAAATGGTCATTGTATTGAGTAAATAATAGAGTAAAAAATTGCTGAGAGCCCCAAAAATTCCAAACTCAACATCTTTATGCAGTAAATTGCATGAAAATTGTTTCTGAGTGAAGGGCACAAAAAAACTTCCCATTATTGTAAATAGACATGTCAAATAGAAAATTAAATTATTCCTCAATTTCTCATTGTCAAAGGTTTGAGTTTGCAGCCATGCAGCCATGTTCTTCAAGATCAGATTTGTGCCAGGGATCTCAAAACAAGTGGCTTTGCATGTGTAACAAAGAGGGATCCCTGAGATTTGTGGACACTGAAAAATGCTCAGCCAGGTGCAAAGTTGGGAATGCATTTTTGAGCAGAGTTGCCAACCTTTCCTGGTCTGATGATGACAACAGCCTGCCTTGTGGGAGCCATGTGGACTCAACATTGCTCTCAGTTTACCAGGTGTCACATGCTGATGCTGGTAATGTAATTATTCCTCTCTGTTAATATTTGAGTGTTTTTGTTTGATAAAAATTACACACCTTATATGAAATTCTGAAGAAAATGGGAAAACACCAATTTTGGAGTGCCCAGAAGATTTTCAAGAAACCTTCCCAACAGTTCCAGTTCCACTGCAAGACCTTGTTAGAAACTGCTGCAATTGGAAGGATGAGTCTTTTGGGATTGAATACTCCACTTGCTGCAAGTATATAACTTTCCATATTTCCCAATAGTAACTTCAATTTTTACAATTGTTTTTTAAATGTGTATAGGTCTAAGCAATTTCTTCTGGACTTATTGGGAAGCAAATATTGCCACAACACCAACCCCCAATTTTCATTCCATTGCCATGATGATTTGTGAAGATATTGCAGAAAATGGAACATTGTTTCACCTGTTGCCTCACCAGGTGTCATCAGGGGTCTTTGAGTCTGCAACAACTGTGTTAAAGAGCCTCATGAACTCTCAAACACAGATTCATGGATCAGGTTGCTACATTTTGAGTATTTTTTTTCATGAAATGTATATATACAGAGAAACTCAAGTTACTTTCATCTTTGACAATTTAGGCACAGTTTGGAGAATTGGATATCCTGCCTCTGTCTCTCTTTTCATGAATATTCCTTGTACAAAGCTTTTGTATGAATTTTCTCAAGATCATGCAAATATTATTGATTTCTAAATGTTTGCTTCAAAATGTATATTCAATTTGAAAGTGTCTATTTTTATTTAAACTTCCAGTGATGACAGGAGGAGTAGCAATAGATCCACCAATCACTCAAGGAGTCAGTTGGTACCTGCCTGAGAGGTTCACAGACCTGCCACCAGATGGAGTGTGCACAGGCAGTCGCATCCCAGTGGATGAACCTGATGTGGACAAAAGGGACATTGTTGGCTGTTCTTGGCCAAATGACTATATTACTGGAACTGATGTGGACCAGGCCTATTTGGACTCTTTGTTTGGTTTCACTCTGTCCACTGAGTGGAGCAACATGAGAGGAGCTGCTCATCCACTGGCTTTCAAAGGTATCTGCAATAATTTCCAACAGCACAAAATATTTTTCAAGGGTTTCTATTGTTTTTTTGTGTGTGTTGAATATAAAGATTTCTCAGCATCAGGCAAACTCAAGTTGGAGACCATCAGTGCAAATTCTGTGCCAACTTCATCAGGGAATCATCCTGAGGAATTTGTGTGGGAATGGGTTGCTCAGGAAAAGCCAGTTTACATCATTTGCCAAAGCCGTTTTCACAGCAAGTTTCTTTGCCAAAATTAAAATGATTTTATTGTGCATAAAAATTCTTCTGCAATCATAAATATTTACAGATAATCCTTCAACTCCTGATGAAGTCTCTTATTCTGCTCCAACATCAACATCAGCAACCAGCACTGCTGAAGTTTCTGGCCAGCAGGAAACTTCTGCAATGATGACCAGCACAAATGATTTTTTGATGACTGAAAATTCACAGGAGACCTCTTCAACATTATCCACAGCATCAACCAGCAGTTCAAATGTCCAATGTGACCAAGGGACATGCTTGGTGCCAATGGACTCAGTGTTCCATTGTCAGAACCCTGATGGACCACTGTGTTTCATCAGTGACCAACCCCTGGAAACTGAATGCCCTGAGGGCACTTGGGGACATCATGAACTCATCCTTTGCCTGAATGGAAGCACTGTTTGGAAGAAAAGATGCTTTCAGAATGACCTGAATGACTTGGAACAACTCCTCATGGATTCTGGTAACTTATTATCTTTTCATGAGAAAAAGAAACTCATTCTCACCAAAAGAGGTTTGTTTCATATAATCAGGTGATCCTTCAGATAAACTGGACACTTTAACAGAGATCATAGAGTCCAGAGAAGGACAGCATGTGTCCCAAGAGAGCCTGGAGGATATTGTTTCCATTTTGGATCCAGTGGTCCAGGAATTCCAGACACTTCTTGAGAACATCACTGATTCTGCTGAGGCTTTTGTCATGTCCAACACATTTGCAGGGCACTTTCTATCTACAATGGATGAGATCTTGGCTCTGGAAGACTCTTGGAATTCATACAATTTCTCAGAGGTCATCATTATATTATAAGACACACTCAAAAAGAACCACTTGATGCAAATTTGATGAGTTAATTTATTATTTTTTTCAACAGGTTGCCTCAACATCAGCATCACAGTCCCTGATTGAAACCTTGGGAAAAGTGGGGAAGATTTTATCAAAGCAGGATTTGCCAGAAGGTAGACATCTTGTCAAATCCAAGTCTGTGCTGCTGGGAGTCACAAAGCAGAGTTTGTACCAGCTACAACAGGAGGAAGTCAGCAGGCAGCCATTTTACTTTCCAGACAAATCAAGCAGGACCAGGCTGAAGATCCCTGCTGGCTACCAAGACCTGTTTCCAGCCAACTTGAACAAGCTGACAACACTGCAATCAGTTGGATATGTCATTTCACAATCCCAAGAATTTCTCTTCCCTGGGACTAGGAATAAGTGTGATACATTCTCCTACAATTGACAATTTTTATTTTATTTAAAAAAATATTAGTGACCAAAAGTTTATTCCAGACTTGGGAGTTCAGGGAAACAGAAGGAAGTTAATTCAGAGTTACTTGGATTCAAGTTTTTGGTGGATGACCAAGAACAGGACTTTATAATCCCAGCACACCATTATCAGTCAATATCTTTGATAATGGATCACCTTTTGATTGCTCAAGATCCTCCTTACAGGAAAATTTTCAGAGAATTACACTTTGAGGAAAAACCAACTGCTATTCCTGACACAAGTGTTTGCACTTTCTTGGATTTGACACAGAAGTAAGTCTGAGCTATAGGTCTAACTCAATTTCTGGCAGAATAAGTGAAAGACTTGCATATGTATTCCTTTCTTCATCAAGTGCCACATGGTCCAAAGATGGTTGTTCAGTGAGAAACACTGAAGAACACAGAACCATTTGCAGTTGTGGGCATTTGACCAATTTTGCTGTCCTAATGGATGTCCATGATTATGTGGTAAGTCACCATCACAAGTCAAACCATGGCCATATCCCACCAAGTGTTACATTTTGAACTTGTGGTCTTTGTTTTAGGGTAAAAATGTTGGACTAGAAGTGATGGGCTATGTCATCAGTGCACTGTCCATCATTTGCCTTTTCATCAACTTCTTGGTTTTCCAATTCATAGAGTAAGTTTTCATATTACAGTATAGTTCATCATCCAATGGTTGGTTCATCCTGATGGATATACTTCCCTTGTGTGGCAATATTGATTTAAAATGTTTAACCACATCCTTTTATCTTTCAACTTTAGTCATTCAGTGTATATATTTTGACTTGTAATTTTAAATTTTTCAGTGCAGCCAAAACACCAACAGCTCTCATGACCAAGCACCTGAGCATCACTCTGCTCATTGGACACCTCATCATGGCAGTAGGATTTGACAAAACATTCTTCTTCATTGGGAATGTGAGTATATACATCAAACCTTTCTTTTTTAAATGGTTTGAAAAGTTCCTCATGTTAATAATGCTCCAGAGTCTTTTTTTTATTATATGACAGGATGCATGTTCTGGGGTTGCCATTGTCCTGCACTACTTTTTCCAATCAGCCTTTTGTTGGATGCTCATGGAGGGCTACATTTTGTACATCAGTCTAGTGAAGATTTGGCAGGCAGAAAAGGACCTGTCTCCATGGATTTATTTGGGGTTTGGATACGGATTCCCCTTGATTTCTGTTGGGGTCACTATTGGGATCTCTGAGGCCCTGGATGAACATGCCTATGGCAGGGGAGAATAGTGAGAACCATTTCATTTTCTCAATTGTTACAACAAAATTTGTGATAAAAAAACATATATTTTTTTGTGAGTCCCTGCACACAGTAATGTCATTTAAATTTATTTATGATTATGTTTTACAAGAATAATTCTTCTGATACCATCAATAAGATGGTGACAAGATTTTTACTTTATTTGAATGAATGAACAGAACACTTTATTTGCCGCTTTTCAGCATTCACAAGGCACAACCAAGACTTCTGCATCCAAACCCCCTCCCCACCCATTATTTATTTAAAAAGGTTGCATGAAATTAGTCAAGAAATGTTTATTGTCACAGTTGTTGGATCAGGGCACCACACTACATCTGGGCCTTTGCTGGACCTGTTTTGGCAGTTCTGCTGGCCAATTTGGTCTTCATGACTCTAGGACTACTATCTGCAAGAGAAGGACTCAGCAGGACAGCAACTGCCAAAAGACAAACATTGTAAATATAAAATTTGAATTCTTATCATAGGCAATCTTTTTTTTTATAAACTTTGCATCTCAATTTTTTAATGAACTCAAATACAGGTTGTCTCTGAAGGGCTGCATGTCCTTGACCAGCATCCTTGGACTGAGTTGGCTTTTGGGATATTTCTACTTTGTCCACAGCCCCCTTTTTGCTTATGTGTTTACACTGCTGAATGCTTCACAGGTAATATATATATGTATATAAAAGGTGAACTAAAAAACATGAACCAATTTTTTATTTGAAATACCGTAACTCAGTTTAGCTAATCAAGCTGTGTTAATGAAAAAACACAAAATAATAATGTGTGTTCAATTCCCTGTTGAATGTTCAACAGGCTGAAGGAGCTGCATGAAATTGATTTAAAGTCTTCATTAAAATTGTTGGGACCATAAAATCAAACATTTGAAAGGGAATGGAACAAGCTTTCATTTGATGCTGTTCCCATTGCTGCTGTAGCTTGATTTGCTACCAAGCTATTTCAAGTTTAAAATTGATTCTTTTTTTTTGCCCACCCTGTGCATAGTGAGGATTGAACTACCTTTTTCCCAATATTTGTCATGTGATTTTGGTTGTACAGGGAATCTGGATCTTCCTGTTTCATGTTTTTCTCAATGACAAGGTGTCAACAGCCCTCAGGAGGCACCTTGATAGAAAAAGAACCAAACAAGAACTGTCAAAATCCAAGGTACATATAAGCAACTTTTTAAAAAAAGATAAGGTTTGAGATTACCCTTAAAAAATTCAAAATTGTGTTTCAGAGTGTTTCTTGGAGTGCTTGGCAAGTCCTAGAACAGGCCATGTTCAGAAAGGAACAACAACACAGGAAACCACAGGAAAAATTTGACCCCAAAGATAATTCACAGCAAAGAGACTCTGGCTCCACTGGGTGTACTTACATGGAACATGATGGGTCCAAACAGTCCATGTCTAACAGAGGCTCCAATGGCAGCATGAATCAAGGTTCCAAAAATTCATTTTTATTGCCTTTTGCTATACTGTACAGTATATATACTGTAACGATTCTTCAAGCAGGATATATTTTTAAAAATTTTCTGGTGAAAACTTCAGGTTTGATCTTACCTTAGGGTGTGTGGTACTTGTACTGAAGTTAATATGGTACAGTAATTTGAAAGATGTGAGACAAACATCCACACACAGTGCATTACTGTAATTCAATTGTTGATGGATACCCTTGAAAAAATTGTCAGGTACATTTTTCACAGTATGCAACTTATGATAAATTAGGCCAAAAGTTAATCCAGCCATTAATAGAGAAATTCAGGTTTTTTATCTTTAAAAAATACTCATCAGAAATTACAGACCTTTCTTAAAAAATGGTGAATTACTTTTTAGTCCTTTTTTATTTTTGCTTATGGATTGACTGAATTCCCTTTGAACTTAGTTGGACTACATACACTTGCATTGAATGCAAGGTTTTTGCTGATTCAGTTTTCTGCGCTATCTGCTAATTTTAATCTTGGAAACTTTTGAAGAAAAATAAGAAACAGGTGGTACTTAACTAACTTAGGTCTTTCATGAGTACATCTCATCTTCATTTGTTTTCATTGGAATGCTTCTTTTGTTTTACAAATTCACAGTACCATATTTACTCAAGTACCACCCGCCCTCAAGTAAGGCATGCACAGGGGTTTTTCAGTTAAAAATTTGGCTAAAATTGTATCCCCAAGTAAGACGCGCACCCCATTTTAGTGACTCTAAAACCACAAAATTTCGAAAATAAAAGCAAAAAATTTGATTTTAGATGTGAATTGAACATGAATCTGATCAATTTTCAAATTTTTCAGTAAAAAAAAGTTTTCTTAGTGTATTTGTCACAAATTTCTCAATTATAATTAAGTATAATTAACATACAACTTGCTAAAACTTCTTGAAATTTTTGTACCCACTTATGATGCGCACCCCTTTTTTTCTTCTGGAATTTGAAAAAAAGGTGAGCCTGGTACTTGAGTAAATACAGTAATTTGCTGGAAATGAATCTCACTCAGTTTTTCATCAATCTACATCCTCTAAAATAAGAATTTAACAAGCAAAATTACAGAATTTATTTTTGAGTAACCCCTAGCTGTGAAGTAGAATTGCTCAAGTTTTTTCTTTTGCCTTTCTTTCCATGCAGAGATTCCTTCAGCGCCTCCAGCAAAGGACATCACTGGCCACAGGAGGATGTCTATGACAAGATTTTATGAATTCTCCAAACCCATCGGTGATTACAACCCTGTTTACACGATACCTGATGAACTCAGATATGTTTACAGAGAAGACGACTGATCGCCGGTTTTTTTTTTTCAATATTGTGATTGATTCAAAGAGAAAAATGAGAAAGAAATGAAGAAAAAGAATTTTGTTTCTACCAACGGTGTGATTTTCCACGTTCCAATGCTTGTTTGGCTCTGATCTTTAAATAAAATAATGATAACAGATCAAAATCTTCATTT
>CAJPEX010000380.1:19103-112860 GCA_905338405.1 Notodromas monacha
AAATAAAAAATATTAAAAAATGAAGGTTCAATTGCTGCAAAGTCAAAACTTTAAAGAAAACAAAACTCAACTGTCCAACAATCACATTCTTTTGAGAGAATTTGAAGGCAATATTCTTCCCTTTTGCGATTGTTCTCTTTTCAAACTATTCATTCAACAAAACCTCATACAGAAACAAGCTGAAGACCTTGTGCTTTAAATATATTTTTACATATATGCTCTGAAGTGATTAAATGTCATGGAGTGGATTTGGGTTGGGCGGGAAGGGGTTTTCGTTGTGGAAATCTTGATTGAACCTTGTGAATGCTGAAAAGCGGCAAATAAAGTGTTCTGTTCATTCATTCATTCAAAATATAAATACCAACTTTCATTCGAACTAAATTTGATTATTTCAACTGGAGTATGTACAGATATTATGAATACTGTACAAACCTATTTTGAACATACAGTATTTAATGTTAATGTTTAAAATAGACCGAATTTTTTTTTTTCTGGCCCGCATAAAAACGTTGCATCAATATAATTTTGACCTGATTCATGAATTGATCCAGTGAAAAACCACGCCAAAGCAAAACGCCAGCTTCTCTGTATTGTCCAAAAATTAGATCACCGGCATCCAAGGCAGCTGCTGAGCCAATATGAGTCCCTTCTTCGCCATAATTGGTCATGTAAAACGAGATTCGTCCTTGCCTGGAACACAATAATCAATCAAAAACGAGCTTTCACTCAATTCAGAAACGAAAGAAGAAAAAAATAACTTTGAATAAATCACGATCATAAACGCTGATTTTCTTTTTAACATACTTTCGGCTTTAAAATTCAAGGTCAGGGCAGCAATCTACAACGATATTCCATTCGAGTTGATCGCAAAATCAAGTTTGACACGTTTCCTACACCGATGATTGATTTTTGCAGCGTTCGATATTCATCAAGTTTTTGGACAGCAGCGAATTCAAAATTTAGAAGGCAAATTGTGCGCGTTTTTTCCTCTATTTTCAGGTCTAAAAAATGTTCTCGGAAAAGATATCGAAACGGCGAACGATTGAGATGTTGAACAATTATTGCTCAGGGAGAAAAAAAATTCTTTGACAAAAGAAAAAAGCAGTCGTTTCTTTTTTTAAACACAAAAATGGCAGATGAACGAGTTGATCAACTATGCTTTACTACGGTACAGTACAGTATTAAAAAATAAATAAAGCGTTTTGTTTTTCGGGGTGTGGAAACTCTGAGCATGTTTTGTGCCAGGTACCACAAGTTGTCGCAGTACCAGAACATGTAGAACTGCTCTCGCAGAAGGGGCTCTAAGCCCAGAACGCTGCCCAGTTAGTGCAACGGGTATTTATCCATCACGTGGTAGACTGGGATCCCGGTGAACTCTAGGCGGAGCCACTTAACGTTGCAGAGGCAGGTGCCCCGGACTCACGGGCCCTTGTGCCCAGCGAGCAGGCTGCGTCCGCCGGAGCCGCAGGGCCAGCTGTACCGGGACGTGAACGCGTGCGCCGCCACTCGGCGACAGCTGGTCGTCAACAAGCGACACAAGACCCGAGACATGATTTACGCACAGGCCTGTCTTTCAAGAATCTTTGCAGAGCCAAAAACGAAGGAAAAGCAACATTTCACTGAAGAGTCAACTTCATAGAAACATTAGTTCAAAACTCTCTTTGAGCGTTCATCACTTTCCCCAAAATTAGGACACTAATCATACACGAGGTGTGTAACAATTTTTTTTTTCAAATAGAAATTGAAACAGAATAAAATTGAGCTGGAACACAATTATTCACGAGAAAAAAAAATATTTTTTTTTTTATGCATGGAAAAATAATTCAGCACTGTTTGACACATTTTCCGGAATTTTTTGCAATAGTGACAACTTTCTGATCTTAGCTCAAAAGTTAAGGCACCACCAGCACTTCCATCAAAATTCTTGAAATTGACAGGGCATCAATTCCAAGGGTTTCCGCCATCAATCGATGATTAATTCCTTCATTTAGGATGAGAATTTGGCCTCATGCATTTGTCATAATTTTGAGGAAACGAGACAGAATCATTATTAAAAAATCTGACATTTCGCAATCCACAGCATGGCTTTTCTCACAACTTGAATCATATCCAAAAAGCATCCAGATTCAAGATAGAATCAATTCTCCAAGATCAGCTCACGAATAAAATTTTCCTTGAAAAAAAAAAAACTGACACAAAATGTGCCTTCCGTTGCTGGCACATACGTTGAATATCATTTTGTCCATAATTCCCACGTCAATGTGAGCTTTAAAAAAAAACACACAAAAAATCCCTTCCCTCTCTTCCTAATGCCACTTGGACGGCAGCAGTTATGAATTCAAAAAAAAAAAAGCATTTCGTCAGGCACTATGAAACTGTCTCCAATCCTCGTCGTAGCTTCACTTTTTCCTGAACAAAGATGACAAGGCCTGGGCCTTGGGTACACTGAGTTTCGACAACATGGCCGATGGTGAGTGGCCCGAAAGGAGACTCGGGCTGGACCCGGTCACCGGAGAAGACGCCTTTTCAGTTTCCCGCGTCCGACTCGGAGATCCACTGGCAAACTTTGGCGCGAATGCTCCACTCAGCCAGGAAGAAGAGATTCCACTGGGGAAAGGAAACATTTTCTTCATGAACATGATCTCGGAGGTGACAAATCGACGATTTCAAGGTGCAAGAGAAAAAAATGTCTAGAATCGAATTGACAATGAAACAAATCTTTCCTGTGAGGTTTGGAAAAATATTCACTAGATAAAAATTCGAGCTTCCTCGTCGCAATAATTTTCCCTCTTGCTCTACAATGGGTCAACTTTAATAAACCTTCTCAAACTACTACACAAATAAAAAAAAAAAGAATAATTTTATGATTACCTTCCTGCGTTCTTCCTCAAAAATGAGAATAAGTTGTGAAAAGGGGAAAATATGCTTTCATCAATGCTTTACAGATTCCAACACAATTCCAAAATCAACGTCTCTATAAAAAAAATTAGGAGTTTTCTGACTTCAGAAGATGCAATTGGTTAAATTGAAACTGAGCAGATTAACAAATATTTTCTCGCGTTTATTTAAATGCGATACTGTATCCTCCAAAATTCTCCTCACCCGGAAGGTGAAGACACATTAGATCCGGGTCCATTCGCAGCAGACAGTCTGCTTGTCTTGGTCTCGAACTCTTTCCTCAGCTCAATAAGGTTATCCAAACATTCCGGGGCAACAGCTTCTGCATCAGTCATCAGGCACCTGAAATCCAAAACAGAAGTAATTCCAGTCACTCTCNAAAATTCTTGAAATTGACAGGGCATCAATTCCAAGGGTTTCCGCCATCAATCGATGATTAATTCCTTCATTTAGGATGAGAATTTGGCCTCATGCATTTGTCATAATTTTGAGGAAACGAGACAGAATCATTATTAAAAAATCTGACATTTCGCAATCCACAGCATGGCTTTTCTCACAACTTGAATCATATCCAAAAAGCATCCAGATTCAAGATAGAATCAATTCTCCAAGATCAGCTCACGAATAAAATTTTCCTTGAAAAAAAAAAAACTGACACAAAATGTGCCTTCCGTTGCTGGCACATACGTTGAATATCATTTTGTCCATAATTCCCACGTCAATGTGAGCTATAAAAAAACACACACAAAAAATCCCTTCCCTCTCTTCCTAATGCCACTTGGACGGCAGCAGTTATGAATTCAAAAAAAAAAAGCATTTCGTCAGGCACTATGAAACTGTCTCCAATCCTCGTCGTAGCTTCACTTTTTCCTGAACAAAGATGACAAGGCCTGGGCCTTGGGTACACTGAGTTTCGACAACATGGCCGATGGTGAGTGGCCCGAAAGGAGACTCGGGCTGGACCCGGTCACCGGAGAAGACGCCTTTTCAGTTTCCCGCGTCCGACTCGGAGATCCACTGGCAAACTTTGGCGCGAATGCTCCACTCAGCCAGGAAGAAGAGATTCCACTGGGGAAAGGAAACATTTTCTTCATGAACATGATCTCGGAGGTGACAAATCGACGATTTCAAGGTGCAAGAGAAAAAAATGTCTAGAATCGAATTGACAATGAAACATTAGAAAGGACACTCCAAACCTTTTTATAAGTGATCTATTTTTAAGCTCGAAGGAGCAGCGTTATTAAAAGGGAGAACGAGATGTTACCCAGTTGAAATTATTTGGAAGAGTTTGATGATGTGTTTAGTTCTTGGAACAAATTAAAAAAAAAGAGAGAATGATTTTATGATTACCTTTCTGCGTTCTTCCTCAAAAAATGAGAACAAGTTGTAAAAAGGGGACAATATGCTTTCGTCAATGCTTTACTCATTTCAACACAATTCCAAAATCCACGTCTCTGTCACAAAATTAGGAGTTTTCTGACTTCAAAAGATGCGAGATTGGCGAAATTGAAACTGGGCAGAATACAAAATATTTTCTCGCGTTCATTCAAATGCAATACTGTATCCTCCAAAATTCTTCTCACCCGGAAGGTGAAGACACATTAGATCCGGGTCCATTTCGTCGTCTGTCAGACGAACAGAACCAGAGCTTGAGAAAGGAGTCGAGTTATTCCAATAGGTTTGTAAGGCCCCGTTGTCGAAGACGTAGTCAGTAGTCCGTGGACTTTAGGTTTTGTCTTCATTAAGCAGTCACTCTCTCTTTCGTTCAAAAATTACAAAAAAATTATTCTTTCAATGCCTAAAATTTTTTTAGAAAATTCGCTCTTTTTTTAACCCAAGGAGGAAAAGCGTAAAAATCGGCGTTTGTCAGATTTTCACAAAAAATAGATTCTGATAATTTTTTCTGCACAAAAATTTCGTAAAGCATCTTAGTTTGTAATTTTAAAAACCGTTTGTTTCAGACAATTACGCTCACAAAAATGTGCGTAATTTAGCAGGTTATAAACATCAAATGCATTCATTTCAAAAAAGTACAATGGAAAATTCCCGGAAGAATCAAATTTTTTTAAATAGAAAAACATTCTCATTGAAGGTTATAGCGCCTGAAAAATGCCAGGTTTCTTCCGAGTTTATCTCATCATGTTTGCCATGCCTTGTCAAGCGTTTAAACTCACAGGCTGACTGCACTTCAAACATTTATTTTCCGTAAAATTCAGTTATTTAAGAAACGTCTCGAAGTATCACGCGAAACTTTAGTAATGTGAGTCTTTTCGTTATACTGGGGCCCTCTGACGACTGTATCAACGAGGGGTGAAAAATTGCATTTAATTAGTTGGGTGAACTAAGGCCCGTTTTCTTGTAAGCGGTGCTGTCTCAGCCAGTCCTTCGTTGTTCGTTACCGTCTTTTCCGGGGCCGGTCCCGGTCCCGGTGAACAGAAGAGGAGGCTTGGTCCGCACACCCGTTGTTTTGCACTGCTTGAGCAATCAACCACGGCAACACCACTACAACAAAAAACTCGACATGATCAGCGACACATTGAAGAAAAAAGCAATAAAAAACAACCTTTAAAAACTTACCATCGTCCCTGAATTTCGGCTCAGCTGTCACGCAAGACTTGCCAAAGGTCTCAATCAATGCAATGTCAACATAGGACTCAATCTCATCAGAGGTCAGCGGTGTGTCCTTGAGGTTGTGGAACTGAACGTAAATCTTGTCCAGAATGTCCCTGTTCATGCAGTTCTCCAAAATGGAACCAAATGCCGGCAACACGGCACACTTGACTCTCCTTCAACGCAAAACATGGACCCAATCAAAATCTTCTACTCAATCCAAGTGCACGTTAAAAAAAAAAATAAAAATTACGAAGTTATTCCTGGTTATTCGCAAAGATGACGCTTCTAAACATGAACAAACCCAGATTTTCGTTGCTTAAAATAATTGAAAATGAAATACAAGAGGAAATATCCTCGATTTATTGCCACCGGTGCCGAGTGCAACAAATTTCTTTGATAGAAATCTCCCTCCATCGTCTTCTTCCGGGAAACCACAATTTAGTGCCACAAAAAAAGCCTCGTCTTACAGACAGTCCACAGAAAAGTCCTCTCGAACAGTACACTTGATTTAGGGCCACCCTCGCTCAGGGCCACAAAAGCAAGGCCAGATCAAATGATGGCACTTACATCGAGGTAACGTAAATTAATCAACCCACTTGATTCCGGGCAAAAGAACATTCGCCACGACAGAGTCGGTCAGGAAGCAACAAGCAATGGCAGAAAAGGCCCCGGCCAGGGCCAGGGCCACTTGTCTTCTCCTCCGCTGATCCGCACACCCGTTGTTTTGCACTGCTTGAGCAATCAACCACGGCAACACCACTACAACAAAAACTCGACATGATCAGACACATTGAAAAAAAAAAAGCAATAAAAAAACAACCTTGAAAAACTTACCATCGTCCCTGAATTTCGGCTCAGCTGTCACGCAAGACTTGCCGAAAGTCTCAATCAATGCAATGTCAACATAGGACTCAATTTCATCAGAGGTCAGCGGTGTGTCCTTGAGGTTGTGGAACTGAACGTAAATCTTGTCCAGAATGTCCCTGTTCATGCAGTTCTCCAGAATGGAACCAAATGCCGGCAACACGGCACACTTGACTCTCCTTCAACGCAAAACATGGACCCAATCAAAATCTTCTACTCAATCCAAGTGCACGTTAAAAAAAATTACAAAGTTATTTCTGGTTATTCGCAAAGATGACGCTTCTAAGCATAAACAAACCCTGATATTCGTTGTTTAAAATAATTGAAAATGAAATACAAGAGGAAATATCTACGATTTATTGCCACCTGTGCGGAGTGCAACAAATTTCTTTGAAAGAAATCTCCCGCTATTGTCTTCTTCAGGGAAACCACAATTTAGGGCCACAAAAAAAAGCCTCGTCTTACAGACAGTCCACAGAAAAGTCCTCTCGAACAGTACACTTGATTTAGGGCCACCCTCGCTCAGGGCCACAAAAGCAAGGCCAGATCAAATGATGGCACTTACATCGAGGTTTGCGTGCACCCTGTTCTTGAAAAATAAGGGAAACACACTCACGGATCGTGGTCATTGACCAAAGTGACCAACGCCGGGAGGATCTTGGCCCCAAAGTCAGAGTTGTCCATCGACGCGAGGTGTCCGACGGCAGCGGGCAAAACCGCACCAGTGGCACTTCTCACGCCAGGGTTCGGGTGTGTGACCAAGGCCCAGACGCAATCCACCAACACCTGCGTGGCCCCAGGACACCTTTTGGCAACCAGCTCAAAGCACTTGGAAATCACGTCCAAGCTTCTGCTTTCAACTTCCCCAGTTCCACAAACAACTACTGCCTTCTCCAACCATCTTCTCACTTCCTTTTTGGCTTCCACCTGCGCGTAGAAAATTCAATCATCATGACAGCGACGTTCCAAGTAGGAAAAAGAATTTGAAAATTATTTTAAAGACGTAAATAGAAAAAAACAAAAAAAACTGTTTCGTATAATGAATAAAAATCCTCGGAAAACTCGATCAAATCTGCGTTTGATGAGAAACGGACGCTCATCGAATCGAAAAACTCACGCTGGAATTGACCAATAAAACGCCCACCAAATACACCGGTAAACAAACTCCTTTGAAGGCTAAATTTGCAAGCTTCACGGGTTCCTCAAAGCCACCATCGAAGCTGATTATTCGCAAAAACTCTGGCTTCACCTGCGAAATTTCCACGCGGTCTCGTGTATCGTAATCAAAATTAATTTTAAATCACCAAGTACTCACCGCGAAGTCGGTGAAATCGGATCCAAACAGAAAACAAACTTCAGCTGTTAAATCAATCAAGGTATCACAAGCTTCCTCCCATTTTGAATCCAATTTTAAAGCTGTGTCTGTCAAAAATGGAGCCCTGCAAAATAAATTCATCGCGTTATTCTCAAATCAGGAGGAGAACACCATTATTCTCACTACAACACCTAGAAAGAATTATTTAAATATAGAAAAATTCCGGACTAGGTCATTCGCTTGCTTTTTTTTATTCACACATTTTTCATCTTTCAACTGGATCATAAAAATAGCTTTCAGCGAAAATGCCAAAAGTTCAAGTCATCATCACAGCAATACAAAAAAAGGGTTTCCAAGTGATAAGAACCAATTTTCAAATCGAAAATTACTCACAGAATATTTGCTGACCAGGATAAAACCTCAGAAGAAAAAGACACGAAAAAATCCGGGGTTTTAGTAGACTTGTAAAAATCCTTCACAGCCCTTTGTAAAACAGGGTCACGGCCAATAATCGTCGCTAAATCACACAACCTTCCGTCTTTGTAATCTGGAGATGAATGGGAAAAGTAAATAACTAAAAATTGTCATTTTTCCTTTCGAATATGTCTCGAATCACCTGAATTCACGATATTAACAAAATCATCCTCCTGGTCTTCCTCAGAACTCTTCGATGCTTGAGCACAGCATCGAACGAATAAGAACGGAACACAGACTTTCAGTCGGTCCACGTCCTGCATCAGTTTCTCCATCAACGCTTCGTCTCCAATCTGAAGGGATTTCAGCTTTTTCTAATTCTGAATTTTAAGAAAAAAAGATGCAATATTCAAACAAACTCACTCTTAGAGCTGCTTCGACGGACCCCATGAAAGTATGTGCCAAATGAGAGTGCAGTTGGTTAACTTGTCCAGCCCATGCAGCAAAAGTTGGGAGCAAAACGTTTCTGCACGCCGTTGTCACTCTTTTGCTCACGTCCAACAGCCCCATGCAAACCGCTTCAGAAATCTTGACATTTTCACAAATTTTAGGTTAATAATCTTCAATATCAAAACATCTTTTTCATCAAAATTTTAAACCTGATAACGCGAACCTCCTTTTTAAAGTCCGTTTTAATTCCTTCAGAAATAACACATTAAAAACCTCCCGACCTCAAAAAGCTTTCCTCCTCAAACCTCCATAAGTCGAATTTTCTGAAGGCTTTTTTCCTGTTGTTTTATTGGCACAGGAAAGAAGAAAGCAATAAAAATTTAACTTCATGTTTTTTTCATGAAAGTGAAACAATGGGTAATTAAACCATTGCCTCCAAGTTCAGCATCCTCTCAACTCATTTAAGAAGCAATTGAGGTCACATAATATACAGTAGAGTATCACCAATTTCCTGTTCATTCTTCTTTCACAAAAACGCTTGCTTCCTTCACTCGAATATCTGTTGTTGGTCCCTTGAAGTTGACAATACTGTACTATCTTTCGATTATACTTGTCCATCATTATTGCAAAAATGTCTGTGGGTGTCATCCGTTTAAATTTGAAATTGAAAAATTACAAGTTGGATTCGCTCAGCGGTTCTTCGCACAAAAGTAGTGCCAGGGTAAAATAAGAGGGATGATGAGTTCCACGCGCAATTTTTTTTTTCCTTCGACTCACTCAAGAAAAAGTTTTCCGGCTTCATGCAATTCATTTGACCTTCTTCCCCACACATTTTCGAAAAAAATTCATAATAACGCCTGCATAAGTATAATTCACGTTTAAAAAAAAAAACGAAGACAAACACACAAAAATTGCCAACATTTCCAACACAGGAAACACATTCACAAAGCAAGCTTACCAACAAGTATTTCGACGCGTCTCCCATCAAGGCAACAATGAAGGCAAGAGACCTGAAGGCAATGTCTCGAACACACTCATCGCGGTCCTCAATCAACTGCATCACCATGGACAACATCAGAGAGTTCCTCATCCCTGGCTTCAAGCACACAACCGAAGCATTAATTTTCAGGCTAATGTATACAAAAATTGATCACAATTTCCAATCAACGGTATTTTTCTCTCTCACCGGAACAAACGCGGCCAGGACACCACAACATTCAGCCACCAGAAGCCGCCTTTCGGGGTACTTGTGATGTATTTGTTCCCAGCACTGCGGCAGTACTTCGGCTTCGATCCGCACTGCGTCGCAGGACTTGGCAAGCTCTACAAAACCTGTAAAAAAACCAACGAAATCAAAAATGTCAAAGCCACAGAAATTAATCAAAATGTTTCTTTTTGGAATCTGCCTCCACAACCTGAAAACTTCAAGTGTATTGCAGATAGATAAGTTAAGACACTTTATTTACTCAATTACCACAAACACACCTTTCTTCAAAACTAAAAGCAGAAAAGATTATGCTTGTCACAGACAGATGAACTATTTTACAAAATTTCAAAACCTTTGGTGCGCATCATACTTGATTCTTAAAGGGAATTTTGACCAATTTCTAAAAACTGATATTTTAAAATGTATGGAAACAATGTAAAAATACATTTTTGTAAAAAGCCAAAATCAAAATACCGTGTTTTGTTTTCAAAATACAGTATCGTATTTACTCAAGTACCACGTGCTCTTGAGTATGATATGGTAGTTACCTTACTTTTTTGCAAGAAATTTGCACAAAAATGCATCCCGGCGTAGGACACAAACCTCCACACTTACATGATCAAAAATCTTTTTCTTTAAAAATGTGATGTACAACAAAATATAGTAATTCCCTAAATAATTATGAGTTAGAGCATTTCAACTGGATTGGAGCCGAAAATTCCTTGTTCACTATTTGAAACTGCGAAGTAATCACTTATGGCTTTTACTAATAATTTCCCATTTTTTACTCCAGAAAATGGATTACCCGCATAAAACACAGACTTTCGCAGAAAGAAGGATTGCGTGTAACTCGAGTAAACACCGTATTGCAATTTTTCATCAGGAAAAATTTAAATGCGCAAGAAGCTTGGGCAAACTATTGTTTGGTCAGCTTCAGAAATAAATGACAAAAATATAATATTTTACCCAGCAAAATCTGGTTCCTCTGTGCAACATCAGGCCGCTTGATCAGGTTGAATAGCAGATGCAGCAACTGATCCCGAACTTGGTGGTCTTCATGAAAATTTATCCCACATAAGAGCAGTGGAATCAGCTCCTGTAAAACAGAAATAATTATTCTGCAGACAGATCATCAGGCAGATTTTTCATGTCAAAGCCAAATTTCCCTACAATTAGTACTTCTTTAGCTGTCACACCAGTGTCACCATATATAGTCTCTAGCTCATCAGGCCTAAATCAAGATAATTCAGGACATTTCTGGGCCACATTTCATTTTATGGGACAAGAAGCGAGGTCAGAGGATTAATGAAAATAATATTCGCAACCAGTTCATCTGAAATTACTTGTGACGCACCTGTCTTTTGGCTAAAAGAACGTTTGGCACGACAAGAGGCAGCGACTCGGCTAGAATGTGCACCACTTTCGACCCTTCCCTGAGCTCGGTCTGCTCGCATACCGGGTCAGACGAGGTTAAAGCTCCCAGTACTCTTTCCACCAATGCTTCAGGTACACATGACTTGACCAGCTCCTCCTGGAAGCATCTTGACAAACACCTAAAAACAAAGCGGACATTCTCAAACCAGATTCTTCACCACACTTCAATACAACGAGCTTCTTAAAAAAAACGACGAGGCTTAAAAAAAAAAAGGATGATAAATGACAGGGAATTTTTACATATCTTTTGTTGAAGAGGGAAGAAAAAAAAATACGAGCACCCAACAAATGCATCATCAACGAGCATTATCAAAAAAAATTTGAGAAAATTCTAAAGAATAGCCTTGCTTTATTCAAGTAGAGTTGGTCTGTTCTCTACAAAAAAATTATCTTTTAAACGAATTATCATGGCCCCTTGAATTCCGTATTTTCCCTGTACAACGAAAATTTCTTTGGTCCCATAGGGTTGCATCCCAGTTCGTAGGGAAAATTTTTTTACAGGAAAATCTCACAAGGATTTTCTACAGAAAAAAAAAAATTAGTTTTCGAGAGAATTGCATTTCAGAGATCCCAATAAAATTGGGAGTCAACCCCATCAGAGCAAACTAATTTTTTTTTACAGGAAAAATGTTTTGAATCGTTATAGGGAGAGACAGAGAGTCCACCTATATTCGTTGATGATTCACAAGAGGCACTTTTGAAAAATCAAGTCAGCAAAAGCCTTTACTTTTTTCTGAGATCGACACATGGAAGCGATTTGGGCGTCTTCTCAATAAACGGCGGCTCTATGGGACTCGACGTGGACCGCGGTTCGACAGAAAACTGCGGCTCTTCTTCCTCGCTGAGATTGTCGACAACGTCGCCACCACAGCCGCCGTCGTTGCCGCCACTGTCCCGAACCACAGCCGCGTTGTCTTCATCATCAGTCTGCGTGGCAGCATCGACATTCGGCACTTTCCCAGTAACTCGAAGCAATGACACGAGGCTCTGTGATCGAATCCGACCTCTTTCCGCTTCAGTCGCCATTTCCGCGGTCTCTGCAAACGCCAACGACGCCAACTTGTGTCCGTGGGCATTCAAATACGCATTCACGAGAGAATTTAACACTCGTATTTCCCAGGGACACAAGGCGTTCATTGTTGTCGTCAACGTCGCCGTCGTCGTCGACAACGGGGAGGCGTCATCGCTACGCGGTGTCACAAGCTCGGAGGCGTCCTTTTGCAGCGATGCGATGACTTCTCTGGCTTTTCTCAATTCGAATTCAAGGACTGCGATCCTGTCGTTGACGGCGGCGTCGGTGTCGTGGATTCGGATGCCGTCGAAAGAGTCCAACGTCGCTTGGCTTCCAGAACGTTCTTATAAAAAAAAAACAAAGATAACATTGGGTAAAACAGAAATCACACACACACGGGTTGATTCATAATTTCCGTGGCCAATTGTTGTATCGAACACCGGATCATACGCTTGATTTAAAGAAATACGAAAGCTTCGGAACTTTTGAAAGCGAACACTCACTCCAACCAAACAAGGTTTACGGCGTCACTTTTACTTTTCATGAATTTTTAGTCTTTTTTTTTATTAAGAAAGAAAAAATCAAGAAATACTGTAATTGGTGATGTTCTGAACCTTAAATTGCTTCTTAAATTAGTTAACAGGATGCTGAACGCAGAGGCAAGGTTTAATTTACCCAAAAAGTCTTTCACTTCCCTTCAAAAACATCCACTTACATTTTCAATATTTTTCTCTTTTCCGTGTCAATAAAATATTAGCCAAGAAGCCTATAGAAAATTCGAGTTAGGGAGCTTTCAAAGTCAATGTTTTTAAGGGAATTCAGACAGGGATTTGAAAGAAAAAATCGACGTAGGGAAGTATTTCGACTTAGTTCGAGTTTTCGAGATTTATTTATATTATTCGGAAAAATATGTCGTGACTCAGGATCGTATTTTACTTCATTAATTTACAACAAACTCACGGATGCTGAAGGAAGACCGGGAATCTGACTGTTCTAAAGTTCCAGCGGCCAGCTCGAAGTTGGTCGGGTTCGCGAAAAATTCGCGTAAAACCTTGAGCTCTCGACCACGTTCTAGTAACTCAGCATGGAACTCCAGTGCCGTAAGCAAGTAATTCTCCTGCAACAGCTTCTCCGCCACCGCTGTCGCATCCATCACAGAAGCACTAACACAAAACCCAGTCACTCAATATCACTGCTAAGATACACAACAACGACACAAGACCATCAGAAGTGGATAAATTCTTAGTTGACGCAGCTCTTCTTTCTGTTTCCCTAACAATGGCAATCAAAATAATCTTACCTTATACTAAAATAACCCAAGAGATCCTCTTACTAAACGAACCTGACCCAACACCGGATTTAGTCAGTCATTCAGACTCCAAGGAACCCTCTCTACAACTATCAGATGCGACTTTAGAGACACGTCTACTTGCAGACACTTTGTTTTACGAAGAGAAAACACAACTTTATTCGAAATCACTGCGTCCCACGCATCACACAAGCGACTTGGTTCGAAAAGCACTTGATAACATTAGCAGCGAGAACCTCGAGATTCCGACGCCGCTTCTCGGGATTCGGGTGCCAACTCGGCCCCAAAATGTAGGCCAAGTCCAACTTGACGCCGATCGACGTCTTGTCATCGTTGTTATTCTGCACACTGGCCTTTTTCTTCTTGTCTCGCACGTAGTTGCGCAAATTCCGCACGAACGGGAAGATGAGGTAAAAGTTTGCACTTTGTTCAGTCACTAGTTTCTTGTGGGTGGGAAGCTCGTCCACGCGGAACCACTGGAGTTTCCCGATTTCTCCGACAGTTCTCGGGCCGAAGGAGAAATCCATGGGAACTCCGCGAGCAATGAAGAGTCTGGAGCCGAATCTGAAACCGTCGGGTGACGAGCCTTCGATGAACTCGTCACGCGAGATCATGTCGGAAACGTTGAATCCCGTCTCTTCGTACACTTCTCTGGCAGCACACGCAACTTCGTCTTCTTTCTCGTTGATCTTGCCACGGGGGAACGACCACGAAGATCCCTGAAAAATAAAAAACACGTTGAACTCATCAAAACGAAGACAAATCAGTCGGTTGGTAACTCCCACTTCTCGAACTGAAGCAGCAGGCACTGGATTTTACGGAACGGAGGAGACTCACGGGTTTCACGCCACGGACGAGAAGAACATTGTCCATGGCTTCGTCAAGTAAAACTGCACCGAAGGTTGGGACACGGGACTTGTAATTCTGCCAGTCAGAAAACACTTCGTCAACTTCGTGGCATTTGGCCTGAAGAAACGGCACGTGATGGAAAATGTGGCGCGCGAATTCCTTCAGACTACACGGCCTCATCCCGGCGCTTTCAGCTTCCTTCAGGATGTGGTCCAGATAAAACCAATGTCCAGCTTCGATCTTGGAAATAAATAAACCATGAAACAGTGAACGTAATGAAGGATTGATGATCACTGCACGACTCACTTGAAAAAGAACGCGGTTGAGATCACTTTGCCAGGCTTCAGGGATATTGAGGACGAATCGGGAGCAAACATCGTCCAACGCAGCCCGTGGAAGGAAATGGTTAGACGAAGGAGTTTGCTGAACGATTCCCACCTCGGAATTGGATTCATTGGGTCGGGTAGACTGGTTCGGGCGGATTTTCACTTCACTGGCCGTGACTAATCTGCTCTTGATGACCTTGTTCTTTACCTTCAACATTTTGCTTTCTAACTCTCACCGATCGCGGCAAACAAAAAGCGTCATTGTACCTCCAAGGAGATCGACGATAACTTTGATCTCTGGGAAAACAAAAATGACGGGAGGAGGGCACCGTTAGACGACTGAAAAATGACTGAAGCACAACTCCTACGCGAGTGACGAGCACGTGTTCTCGATCAGAATTACGAGATTTATCAACTGAGTAAGATAACGATCGACAACGATTTGTGTTCATTGGGAGAGGCAGGCGGGCAGCGCTCAAAGAATTCTGAGACTCCCCGTAGGTGACGCTCCCAAAGCGTCAGGAGTTGTTGTCAGGATCCCCTCATGTGTCAGTAGTTTTTTTCTGCCAGCGGTCTATAAAACGTTCTTAGAATTATTTTAGCAATTTAAATAATATTGGTTCACAATTACAAACTTGCTTTTCTTTCGTTTCTCCAAAAATCCTTCGTCACACTTTGTAATCTTACCAGAAGTCTCGCAGGCTTAACTCATACTGTAATACACACACTATTTGAAATGTGGATGATACAGTACAGTATTTACAGCAAATTAATGATAAATTGGACCCTGTATCTATCTATCTAACACAACAGAAATATTTTCGAAAATGTATTTATTTCAACATTTGCTTTCTCATTTGAAAACATTTCCAGAGATTTTCACTGCATGATTATAGTAAAAATTGAATAAAATATGCTGGCGTAGAGCAGAAATAAAGTTTTCAATCAGCCCACAAAATATGTCCCTTCCAAAATACAGTACAGTATTTTAATCACTATTTAAAAATGTAAAATACTGTACATGAAACATACGATCAGCACACTACATTTACATTTCCTTCGTCAAGCTAAGGTTTTTATCATTATAGTATAATTGTTTACATTGTAATTCATTGCTGAGTCATTATGAACACACTAATCACTAAATACAGCCTATAGCTGTTCAAACAGCAGTAAAAGTTAGCAGCAAGGAATAAGTGGAATGCAATCAGTCACTCTCTGTTTTCAAAGTTACCATGCAACAGGCAATACGCTCATCTGTCAAACTTGACTGATGATGGTCGTGAATTCATTTCCTTTATATATGGCGCAAATTTACAGCATTCAAGAAATGCAGCCAGGTCGAAGTTTTCAGGAATGTGAAGAAATAATGAGTTCCGGATTTTTTTCCAAAAACAATTTGAAAAAATAATTGTAGCGGTTTCCAAAAGCTTATCCTTACATGATGACAATAAAGCATAATCCCTATTTATTTTGCTCATTATGGTGTGAGAGCATCTCCGTGAAGAAGCACAACGTGAACATTCACATTATTCAAACAAAAAGTAGATGTCGCTAGAAAAGCCCTTGAAAAATTGGGCCTAGAAATTTTCTGCGCCTTCTCTCTTCTTTGACTGCATTCATTTTCTTGGATTAAATCCATTTCGTAGAGATCCCATTTCTCCTGAGATTCTTCAGATTCAGTTAAAAAGCAGAGATATGAAGACTACAGTATTCTATAGAAATTGGCCATAGTGTCATTTCGAACAGCATGCAATATACAGTATATATGAGCTGCAGCAACAGGAGCAATAAAATATACAGTATAGATAATGATCCTTTGCCTAGAAATCAAAGTTACCTAATTCTCCTAAGATGGACTATCTCTCTCTCTCTCTACAACGAAATCCAGGGAACCAAAAAAAAGTGCGTTAAAGAGAATCTCTATTATATAAGCGTAGCAGAGAAAACCTCACAAGCCTATAATAAGCAGTGGACCAAAACAAATTATAAAGAAATAAATGGGTGTAGGCAGTAAGCTTACTGTAAAGAAAGTGTATCTGTTTAATGTAAAAAAAAACAAGAAAGATGTGATTGCTATGAAAAATGGGCAAATCATTGCGATTCTGCACCCAAGAAATGGTGTACCATATATTAACCTGTATGAATATATATACAGTATACAGTACAGTATATACAGTCCTATATGCACCCCTGATGTGATGGATGAGATCCCTGAATATTTCATGTGATATTAGAAACCCGTCATTGATTTGTGCTCCACTGCATACCCATTTTCAAGTCATATATACTTTTTGTGCATACTGTACATACTATATATGTGCACCAGGTTAAACTGGGTCAAGGTGTGTCTCCCATATTCCCAATAGCAGATGCGCACGCAACGGCGTTTTTCAGCAGCAGCATTAACCCCCAAACAGGGACTGCTTATCTTGACCTAGTTTCCTCCAGGTCATTTAAAATGCAGGTACATGCTGCGCCTAGACCCTTTTTTGTGGGAGCTGGCGGGGTGGGGTTTTTTTGCTGATGGCCTTGGGTATTTTCCACTCAGTGTCACCCGACCCTTCTTTCAAGATATATTGCATCTGTCCTTGTAAAAAAAAAAAAAACGTTTCTCACCTTTTTCACAGAACCCTTTCCATCTGGCTCAAACTGTTGTTCTTATTCCTGAGAGAAAATAAGTAGTGGAAAAGTACCAGGAATCCCTCAGAGGCCCTGACTAAGTGTATTGTCATGTGCCCTGTAGAATCACTAAATATTGAATAAGAGTGCGGTAATAGTCCTGAGCCCAGTGCTGGAGGTGAATGGAAAATACCCAGCCCACAGGACATCATTCATGGAAGTGGCGCAAAATTTTTGTTCTTGTGTCCCTTGTTTTCTGAGGCCATCGTTTCTTCACTGATTCTTCCACTCTTGAAGCCTGAATAAGATTTACTGTGATTCATGTTTGTGTAAGGATTTCTGTATTAGGAAAAATGTGCATCATGTATTCCAACGGTAAAGCTAGTGGTAGAGTAATATTGGGGAAATAGTGGCACTTTCAAAAAAGCTGTACCAGGAAATTAACCGGGCCTCGCTCGACCGACACATGGAAGGTATATCCCTGGGCGGACGGGGAGTGTCGGGTTGCCGGCGGGGTGGCACTCGCTCTCTTTCTTCCGTACACCGCTTACTGCCCTCCCCCCCACAGAAACAGTCGTACTCCCTCGTTGGCTACCCTGCTGGGAGTCTCACTCAGTCCCGTCGCTGATTCAGCCTCAGTGTCGCACCGGACGCCGAATTGGAAGGATGTCGAACTGTGCAAAATTATTGGGGGGATAATGGCTCGCCGGTTCGATTCCAGAATGTTCTACGACAGTTTCCTGAGAAATGTACCGGGGATCCCTGCCGCCATTTCCGTGACCTTCGATTTGCCGTCGGCCATGTCGCATTGCGAAATGTTTGTCTCTCAATCGCAACTTGAATCTTCTCGATGCATTGTACAGGAAAGCATTCGAAATTTCCGTGAGTTCATATCAACACGATAGTTCGCGTGAAGTTAATTGTGTCATATGCGGACGAGTGGAAAGAGAAGCTTCGTTGAGGAAAGTGACGTTGTTCTGAGCAGAATCTAGCAATATGTCAAGCAAAACTTCTACTAATGCGACGTCGTCGGTGCCGAAAAGTTCGTCACCGCTCGTCGTTGTCGCCAATAGACTCCCGTTCATCTTGCGCCGAAACGAAGAAACGGGGGAGTTGGAGCGCAAACAATCGTGAGTACCTGATATCTTTAGAATGAGAACTTTCTTGTGAGGATTCGTGTTCCCTCCCGTATATTTCTGCGAACGGGGTTTTTCAACTGGGCGTTTTTGTTAGAACAAGCTGCCGTCACATTTCCGGTGTACTTTAGGATGTATTATAATTCTTTTTATTGCAGTCTTGATGTTGCAGCAATTATAACTCTCTTTAATCGGGTGAAGCGCAGGTTCAATTTCGCGGATGCATCTGATGTTCGTTTTTTAACTCTTTCACGCCTTCATCAAATTCCGAGTTTCGAATTCCTCGCAACTTCTCGCCAAATGAAGTCGTGATTATGATGGGAGATAAATCATCCGCTAATGTTTGATTTTCGGAAAAGTGTAATTTATTTCGATTCGTCTGTAATTGGGAAACACTGTTACTGTGTGGTGTTTTCCGATTCAAAAGTTGAAATTCTAGACTTCAGAGGGCGAATAAGTTGTTAGAGGGTGAAATGAATTGACGATAGAGTGAGGAAGGAAAAAATCAGTGGACCTTTCATCACTTTCTGTGATCATCCATTCATTGAATCATTCATAAATCACGTAAGAGAGTCAGGTTCTTATTCGGTCTGAAGCTTTGAAATGGAGTTCGCCGATACGGAAACTTTTTTCTGCAGTACTTTTTGAAATGGCCTTGACGAGGCTTTGATTACTGAACGGAAAACACGGAGTAATTTTGCAGTACTGCATTTTAGTGCTTTTCAGTTGCAATAACTTGAATCCTTCGAGCCCCAGTTGAGCATTTTCGAGTCTGCGCTCCACCCAAAGATTGAAATTTCTTTCTTTTTTAAATTATGAAATATTGGTGCATTAATGAAAAACTTTCGCTGTAGTACTCGAAATTTAATCATGGACTGAGTACATCTGTGTTGTGTCTAGTGCACGGAATTTGAAGTTGAATATCGATGACGAAGAAACTTGATAATTTTTTTGGATTGCCTTTGGTCATGCTGAGTGATTTGCGTTTTTGGTGCACACAGAATTCCTGCTTTATTTTGTTTTCCTTTTGGATAACCCGACTTGTCAGGTGGCAGTTCCGCTGGTACGTGACCTCGCTTAATATTTTTTTTTATGCATATTATTTGTGTCAGACTTTCTGATGGGTCTCCTAAATTTCTTCCTTATTTTCTTTTTCATGCGCAGTGCTGGAGGGTTGGTTACAGCAGTTGCCCCAGCCGTGTTGGCGTGTGATGGGATGTGGGTCGGCTGGCCCGGGATGCATGTCGAAGATCCCACGGAACCCATCCCGGAATCTTCGCCCGAGGACAAGGCGCCGACTGCTGGACTCCGATCCGACCAGGTACTGCTTCAGCACGTTTCTTTTTTGGGGCCCCCCGAGATGGTGTACTGTATTTGGACTTCATATCCTCACTCCATATGTTCGCTTGTTGGATCACGTTTTCCCGTGGACTTCAATGGCAACATAATTAATTGGTTCTCGAGTTCATCAAAAATTTGGGGAAAATTTAATAGAAATTTCCTTCTCCACTGCAGGAGACACGGAATAACTGTAAAAAAATATCTTTTTAAAATTGAGACCTATCGAAGCAAAGAAAAAGCGCAAAATTGGCCTTTTTGGATTTTAGTGAATTTAGAACAAAATTCAATTTTAATTTTTATGCATAAGAGAAGCTCCAATGTGTTTGAGATTGAAAGAAAATATTAGAAAAAATTTTCTAGGAATTTGGGGAACTTTCCACATCTTTAGACATTTTCCAGTTTTTGGGGCTGATTTATCAAATTATCTAGATTGAATCAACCTAATGTCTGGTCATACTCTTATGGTCCTACTATAAATTCCTTTCTGGAAAGAGGTCACTAGGTCAGGAAGCCTCCTGGGTGAACTCTAGTATAGAATCCCCATAAAAGGAAGAGAAAACCCTATGGAACTAAAAATAAATTCTTTATACAGAGAAACGCATAGTGGACAAGGTTGTTGTAGTGAGAGAGAGAGGAATGACCTATGATCAAGGTCTGCAATTGAGGTGTCATGGTGGATGACTGAGAGAGACAGTCAGAGAAAGTGTTGATATATTCTGAGGATTGCGATTTCCTGGAGTTGGACAAAATACACGACTTTAATCTTTCCCCTTCTGTGGAAAAACTCTTTTTTTTTCCTCCCTGCTGATTCATCTGCACGAGGGCCTGGGTGCAGAAAAGAAGGTCGGGTTCGTGGAACTCTGGTGGCAGAAGGACGATCGTAACATGATACGTGTTCCACATGTGGCGAATCCGTAGATTTTTCTGGAATTTGCGTAGGAATTTTGTTTGGGTTGGAAGTCTTCGCAGCTACATAACAGGGCTGTGGATGGGAAAAGTGATTCAGGCCTTTATGTTGCGCGCGCATCACAAATGGCTGCCCCCACTCTCTTTCTCTCTGTCCCACGACTTCTTGATTTATTTCCAACCCCCGACCTCTCTTGAAAGTCTTGAAGACCGGTTTTATTTAATGCGCTTCAGGCCCATGGCGCATGACTCATGAACTATACAACACAGCGCGGAGACCAAGAAACTGTTGATCAGCGTCCAAGGACTTCCTCGTACCTGCTGATTGGGGGGGATGAGGACCATGGTGTAACTTTTCGTCTTTTCTTGAACCTCAGGATTTTCGTTGTTCTTGTTCTGCTTTGTCCTCTCCTGTCGCTTCTCGTGTTGTATAAGCGAGGTCACAGGGATTTTTTTCATTATTTTTATTCACGCCCATTTCCGCTTTTGTTTGTGTGTGTATGCATTTCCGAGAAAATTCATGGCGCCATTGTAGAGAGAAGTTTTCTGTGGAAAACGACTTTAACGTGCAGAAAGAAAAACCTATGGGACCAGGAAAAAATCCATGTCGAAAAGATCAGTATTATAAATTTTTTTAAAAACTAATTTTGTATTTTTTTATTTACTTGCAGGTGGTCGCTGTCAATATTGACAAGTCCTTTTTCGACTCGTATTACAACGGCTGTTGTAATGGGACATTTTGGCCTCTGTTCCACTCCATGCCTGACAGAGCCATTTTCAGTTCTGAACACTACCAGGTGCGAATTAGTTCGAACTCTGTTTATTTTTCTCTTTTGACAAGGAAATGAGGACTTTGAGATTTCAAGTCCCGCAACTTCTGGGGTTTGTGTGTCATTGTGTAAATGTCTCATGAATTTTTTGAAGAACGGGGTAAAATAGACTGGGTTTCAGTGAGAATGGTGGCCTTGATTTTGTGGAGGTTCAAGTATTCTGAGGCTTAGTTCCAATGACTGTTGATTTTAATTTTGAATGATTTAATTTTAGCTGAAGCAAACCTCTCTGCAAAATTAGACTCCGACAGGCTTCAAGTTATGAAGGTTATGGAGGAATAGGGCTGATGATGCTTGGGTCAACACAAAAATAAAGTTGGGGAGGTTTTTGACTTGGTTCAAGTGAAAGAGGACTGCCTGCATGCGCATACAGTAAATATGCAAGTACCATGAACACATTTGTTTCCAAGGAATTGGGGCAAAAAAATGAGGTGTACATCATATTCAAATGCACATTCTCATGATTGGAATTCGTTGAAAAAATGCTCTCCCCACTGAACGTTTTTTTGAAGGACTATTCTTGATGATTCTGCATGAGAAAAAAAAAACATCAATGTTGAATGGCAATCTGAAATGGATTATACAGTATTCAGATTTTTACTCAGTGCAGTTTTTTAAAATGTGCATTCTTTCTGCAACTGGTAACTGAGGTCTGGGTCCATCTCCTGATGACATTTCCCACCCCCTCCCCTGCTAAAAATCTCGCTAAAGATCAAGTTTCTGTCTCTCTTGAGGACATGTGGTACTTGAGTAAATACAGAATCAAAATTACAGATTCAGAGAATTCCTGTCAGATATTACAGAACATAAGTTGAGTTATTGCAGTTAACAGAATGAAGAAAAAATACTGTGATTAATTGTGCGAATTCAAGTCTTGTGGGAATGATGTTCATGAAGATATTGTTCAAAAATCACGCTTTTATTCGTAACTTATGTTATTACTGAATAGTAATAATTTAAAGAAGTAATTAAAAATTTCCCCCTTTTGTGATGAAAGATGATGCTGAAATTGTTGGAGATAGGAATCAAGAAAAAATGCGGGAGGTTTCAGTATGAATGATACGCAGGAATCGCTGAATAGCCTCACGTTTAAACTTCCCCATTCACATGCTTCTTTGTTTTCTCTCTGGTGCATTCATCCCGTTTAAAGAATTTCGTGTGTGTGTGTGTCACGTCGGAATTTAAACCTTATTCTTGGATTGAATGACAGGCCTACACTCATGTGAATGAGCTTTTTGCCGAGGATACGATGAAGGCATTGAAGAAGATCACTAGCAGACCGGGTGTGCAGGCGGGTGACAAACATTTGCCCATTATCTGGATCCATGATTACCACCTCATGCTGGCTGCCAACTCTATCAGGGCTGTTAGTATATGTCATTTACTTCTTATCTGTCTAATGAGATCAAACATGCAGTCATTGATGGTTTATGTTGTGCTAATTGCTGAGCATTCCATGGATTCACTTCTGGCCAAGTATTTCTCTGGGAAAATTGTTGCAAGATGTGAAATAATTGTTGAGATTTGTGTGTGATATACCTTTGACTGATTGATTGGTAAATGTTCTTTAGTTGCTGCCTGTCAACATTCTCAAGGTTCAAAAATGTTGTCCCATGTTGTGAGTTAAACTCTTGATGTTTGTTGGATGACCTGACTTCATCAAGGTGAACGAATAGATTTGTAGTCAAATGGATATTCAGTCAACCTTTAATACAACATTCTCTGATTTGATGGCTCTATTTTTACAGTGCCACAAATTTCCCTGGAACAAATCTCTCTCCATTGTGTTATTGAGTAAAACCGCAATCTACTGCCAAGTGCCAACTCACTTTGTGCCACAACAAATTTCTTGTCCCAAATTAAAAAATAAGCCCAAATCCAAAGACATTTTGGGCTTTTGTAGAAATATCACATGGTAGTTACTGAGAAGTACATGCCCATGCTCCAATAGTTTTGAAAATTTTCTTGACAAAAAAATGTGCTTTCTTTGAAATGTTGATACAAGGGTAAACTCTGGTTTTTTACTTGATAAATATGTGAAAAATGCAATTTATTTCATATTGCTAAATAAATTGAAGAACTGTTTGAAACAGTTCATTTGAGACTCGAAGTATTTCTTGTGGCTTTTCCTCTTGAAAAAATCATTCAGTGGTCCGACAATTCTGCAAACACGTCCATTGTTCTTAGTGTAGAAGCCCTCAGCAAAACTTTCCTTTGATACAATGCTGGCTTAGTGTCACAAAATGTGCAGGAAAAATGATAGCCCTAAATTGAGGTTTGACTGTATATATTTATAGATTGAAAAAATTTAGACAAATGTTCTGGTTGATTATGTACCTTTTTGAACAGAATGTCAATTTTTTGTCGCATGAATTCGAGTTTAGAATATGTCAGAAAGAGACGTGTTTTTCTTTTTCTAAATTCAATCATCTGATTGGCGAAGCTGAATTTCTTGTTGTTGTTCAAGTTGATGACTCGTGATGTTTATTCCTTCCAATTTTCATGATTGCATGTTCACCACGCAGTCATGTGAAGAAGAAGACATCAAGTGCAAGTTGGGGTTCTTCCTCCACATCCCGTTCCCACCATGGGACATCTTCCGTCTTTTCCCATGGGACGACGAGATCCTCCAGGGCATGTTAGGTATGTTACAGTGTAAGCGAAATGCTGTGTCAAAAGAAACTCGTTTCGATTCAATTAAGAAAAAAGAGAAATGAGGGAATCATCGCCGGCTACTCGAGACCAAAGCTCGTTCTGTAAATAAGCTGCTGGGTGAAACCGGAGATCACCTTACGCCACTTTTGTGTTGCTGCCTCATCGTCGCTCTTTTCCAAGATGTTGTTGAGGAATACTGTGATGTATTCGGTTAACCCTTTTGATAGTGTCGGGTTTCCATCGCTCATCTCCTGTCATAATGGAAGATCTCTCGCTTCCTTGATGGAAGGAAAAAAATGGCTTTTGAAAAATAAAACCAGTCGTTTCTCGTCGTCTTTGAGACGATCATGCACGTTATTGCCGAGGGAAATAGCATTGAAAAACCTTTCTTTTGTAGTTTCATTTCATGATTTTTATTTTGTGACTGTTTGACATTGAAGGCATGGGTCGCCTGAATCACGAATTTGACTGAAATTAAAGATTCAATCTAACTTACGAATTCCGATGTTTCGAATGGCCTCCATTTGTCGAATAATTTTTGAAGTACCTTTCTGGATTCTCTGGAAAATAATGTATTTAAACCCTCCCAAATCTAATGCTTTCTTCCTAAAACTTCCATAACTTGTATTTTCTGGAAGCCTTTTTGCTTTTTTTTTTATTGGCACAGCAAAGAAAAAGAGAACAGTAGTTTAGCTTAATGTATTTTGGAAGGAAGTGGGAGTACTGTTCAAGCAATTAAAACCCTTGCCTCAAAGTTCAGCATTCCTGTCAACTCATTTAAGGAACAATTTAAGGCCTGGAATATTGCCAATTAAAATTTGTCTGTAATTCTTTTGATTCCCCAGTAAAATGTTCGTTTCCATTGCTAAAATTTTTACTGGTCCCTTGCAATTTGACGTAGAAATGGTTTGTGTAAGCTAAACTGGTCCTTAACCTGAAATTTATGTCAGTTGTTGATTTATCTTAAACTTCTTGAGAGGCGACACCTGTGGAATGATGGATTTTTTCAAAAATTGAGCGTTCTTGAGGAAGTGTTGGTTAGATGTCGCCTTAAAGCAACGTAGTTGCACCCCACGGGAAAAATGAATATTGAAATGACTTGAGAAATAGTGGTGATTGTGATCGCATTATAATTTTAATTATTTTTTCAGGATGCGACCTAGTGGGTTTCCACATCGAAGACTACTGCAGGAACTTTCTGGATTGCTGCGCTCGGAGACTCGGGTGCAAAGTGGACAGACGGAATAAGCTGGTGGAATTCTGCGGACGCACTGTGCGAGTCCGCACTCTGCCGATCGGCATTCCGTACGAGCGGTTTGCGCAAATGGCCAACGATGCCCCCAGGGTGGTCAAGGCCGATGGCAAAAGCAGCCAGATCATTTTGGGCGTCGACCGTCTGGACTACACCAAGGGGATCGTCCATAGGTACTGTATGGATGGATTAACACAACACCAGAATCGTGAAGTCATCGTAGGAAACTTGTTTTTTTTTTTCATTTCAAGAAGTAGGGACTGAAATTTGTATTTTTAAATTTGGTCATGATAATACAACTTTTAAATAACTCTTTTTAAAAAACTATGTCGAATTCATTGTTTTTATATTCAAATTAGGAAATACAGTTTATTCTTTTAGTTTAGTTCCTGCCAATGAGTTTCATCTTGAAATCATGAGCTGCAGCTGTTTTGGTTATTCATTTTGTAAATATTTTTCTGAGCCCACCGTTGTTTTTTTTTAGATGAAATTTTGTAAAAAAAAAAATTGCATCTCTGCGTAAGACGCGCACTTCCGTTTTCAGTTTCTAAAATCCATATTTTGAAAATGCATCGTTCAAAAATCTGTATACAAGTTTGCTGGAAAGTTCATTCAAATGTAACTGTCATGCAAATCACGGAAATATTCGAGAAGAAAACTTTGAAATACATGTTGGAAAGGGAGAAAATGTCAGGAATTGCGAGAATGTCGCTTGGAATTTTGTCCCTGCTTGTCTGCGCCAGTTTCTTCGGGGAAAAAGTGTGCGTGGTACTTGAACAGTATCATGGGAATTTTTTACCTTATGCAACAGATGCCTTGAACAGCAAACCAGCCTCTTCTGTGATGAAAATTGGGTTTGTTGTTTAAGGCCTCACTTTACTTTCATGCTGGAAAAAAGTCAAGTAATGATATTTTTATTTTGTTGGAAGGCTGGGATTAAATGATCATATTTTGATTTGGTTTTGCGGATAAAATAAACTCTGGTGAACTGAGCTTGGATTTAATTCTGCTGTGCTTCCTGGAAAGTGTACCAAAACTTGACTTACGACTAGTGGTTGATGGATTGAAGGACGTTTTGGGAACATGCGTCAGGTCAAGCTTATTCATTTTTTCTGTTTTGTTTTTCGTTTCAGGCTGAAAGCCCTCGAACACTTGTATGAAAACCATCCCGAGCACTTGGAGAATGTGACTCTGCTGCAAGTGGCTGTTCCGTCGAGGACGGATGTGCGGGAGTACCAGGCGCTGAAGGAAGAAATCGACCAGGAAGTGGGTCGCATCAACGGAAGGTTCTCCACTCCGAATTGGTCGCCCATCAGGTACCTGTACGGCTGTGTGGGCCAGAATGAATTGGCGGCTTTCTACAGGGACTCGAGTGTCGCTCTGGTCACTCCCCTGAGGGACGGCATGAATCTGGTGGCCAAGGAATACGTGGCTTGCCAGGTATGTGAGATTATTACCACTGTATAATTAATTATTTAGGAAGTATAAGTCCTTTTTTGTGTGGGTCATTTTTCGTAATTTTCTGGGTTTTATTTCATTTTCATATTCGAATTGTGCACTGTTGAGGGATATAACGAAAGTTCTTGGGATAGAAATTGAAATGGCAAATGATTGAACTGAAAAACAATTATTGCTCAAATAATATGTTCTTTGGCACCAACATTTTGAGTTTGAGCATTTTTCTTGTGCAAGGGGAAAAAAGAATAATAGGGAACAAAAAATTGGCCCTGCTTGTGACATACTTTTCTTAATTTGTTGTGGCAAAAGTCACCCCAGCAGCTTTCTGCCCTTCACTCGAAAGTTGAGGCGCCCATCTTGCAGATTTTTTGTTGTACCTCAGCTTTTCCTTCAGAATTCTTGACATCGACATGGGAATTATTTCCAAGGGTTGCCTTCTGGTCTTCTGAGGTAATTCCGCCAAGTGGCGGCTGTTGATTAAAATGGCAGAATTGATTATTAATTAATGGCGGCAACCCTTGGAATTAATGCCATGTCAATTTCAAAAATTCTCCAGGGAAAGCTGGGGTACACCAAAAAATCTGCAAGTTGGATGCCTCATCTTTTGAGTGATGAGCAGGAAGCTGTCTGGGTGACTTTTAACAAAAAAATTTGTCAAACAGGGCTGTATTGTTTCTTTTGCTAAAGATTGTTTTTCTGAACAATAATGGGGTTTCAGCTGAATTCTATGCATTTTCAATTTATATTCTGAGAACTCTTGTTAGACCCCTCATGGAGGGCAAAATTTTGGAATTTATAACGAATGCGGGCTAAAATTCATGTAACAATTTGTATGTGAATTTTAAAAATCAGTTTACTGTAATCCTTTGAGAAACTTCGTTGCTTCTCTTTTTTTGGCAGAAAAAAATGGTTTTTCAAGCGATGTGTCTCTGACTTTGGGCAAACAGTCCCAATTTTTCATGTAAATTTGGTCATGAAAGAATGTTCTCTAGGTTTCTGGAAGTTCATTTGACAAAATACGGTTAAAAAAAAGAATGGTGTGGCTTTCCAATAACCAACACAATCATCCCCATTTAGGTTGACAAGCCCGGAGTGTTGATTTTGTCGCCATTCGCTGGCGCGGGAGAGACCATGCACGAGGCACTCGTGGTGAATCCCTACGAAATCAGCGAAGTGGCGGAAGTGATCCACCGGGCCCTGACGATGCCGGAGGACGAACGGGAACTGCGGATGTATCATTTGCGACGTCGCGAGAGGCAGATGGACATTTCCCACTGGTTGAATGCGTTCCTGGCTGACATGGGGGCCCTGATTGCCGAGGATGGCATCCCTGCACCCAATGCACCACCAGCCACAAATGGCTCGAGGTAAAGGATACAAAAAGAAAAGAGAAGAAGAAATTGACGGATATCCGTGGCATAATTTTGTTTACTGTATGTGGGTGGTTCTCTTTAATTTCTTGACGTGAGGTTCGAGGTATCGGGGCTTCATCTGAATATGCTCGAATAATTTTTTCTTATCTATTCCTATTGCAGCACTCAGATTGAGCCGATGTCGGTGGAGGACTTCGACGAGTTCCTTGCAAGCTACATCGACGAGAGCAGCAAATTGGCACTCTTGTTGGATTACGATGGAACCCTGGCACCAATTGCCCCGAAGCCGCATCTGGCGTTCCTTCCGAAGGAAACGAAAAAGGTGATTGATTTCATCCGAGCACCCTATGTATTACAGATTTACAGTACGGTATTCATGACTTTACAACTTTTCCTGTAATTAAACATGTCTGTTTTGTATGTAAAAAAAAATGCTGAAATAGGAAATGTCTCATCGAGTTTAAATATTGAAAACAGCATCAATTCCGAGTCGGAAGAAGAATGGAAGTACAATTTCCATGAAATGCTGTGTTTTTTTTTTAAGGAAAAGAAATGATGAATACAGTGACCATTTTTATTGGGGAAGAGAAAAATGAATTGCAGGACATCGTGATTTTTTATATTCCGGGCATTGAATTGCTTCTTGAATGAATTGATGTGATGTGCTGAAATTTGAGTCGAGTGTTCATTTGCCCCAATTTGTCTTTCACTTCCTTTCAAAACACATCGAGCCACGTATTCATTTATTTTTCTGTGTCAATAAAATAGTAGCTGAGAAAGGGCTCCAGAAAATTTGAGTTTTAAGGGCGGAAAGCCTTCGAGTTGAACAGGTTTTCAATGCGTTGTTTTTCAGGGAAACCGTACAGAAACCGTGAAAAGAAATTGATGCCCAAGGAGGTATACTGTATTTAACTTGGGGATGTTTGAGTTTTGAAGGTGTTCAACTTGAATCAACATTTATTCTAAATTTCCAGGTTTTATTGCGATTGTCCAATATCGCGGACGTGCATATCGCTATCATCTCGGGGAGAAGCCTGCAGGACGTGAAAGAAATGGTGGGCATTGACGGGTTGACCTACGCCGGGAACCACGGGCTGGAGATCCTGCATCCGGACGGCACCAAGTTCGTGCATCCCGTGCCCCAGGGCCACGAGGAAAACCTTTCTCAAATCAAGCAAGAACTGCAAGAGTCCTGCTGCAGGGACGGGGCTTGGATTGAGCCCAAGGGCGCCTTGCTCACTTTCCACTACAGGGGTGCTCCTGCCAATTGTCATTCCAAGCTGAAGACGGACGCCACGAAAATCATCACCAAGCATGGGTACAAAAAAAAAGAAAAGAAGAAAAAAGCACAAGCCTCGCTATTATGCTAATTATTTCGCCAAGGAATTTTGATGACAGATTATGCGATTCATTTGCCCTGTTTCCACTTCATGACAATGAACTGAATTCTGCATTTATACATACACTATTAATTTTCTGCGTGTGAACACTTCATTGTTAAATTTTTGTTGGGACTGTAAAATTAAATTTTTTTCAAAAAAGATAGGGGCATATGGTATCAGAGTTAATGTGGTACGTGCTGCAATTACTCGAGTACCATGTGCCCCGAGTGAGACGCGCCCCCTTTTTAGTGCTTCTAAAACTGCAACATTCCAAAATAAGAACGCCCAAATTTGAATTCAGGCTTGATTTGATCCTAAATTCAATTGATTTTCAGGTGTTCCCATGAAAACTTTCTCTGATGAAATTTGTTCAGAATGTCCCATCAGAATGAAGTACACACGTAAAACTTTTTTGACATAAGGTGAACCTGCCTATGATGTTGCACCCCCTTTATCCTCTCAATTTTGAAAAAAAGGTGTGGTACTCAAGTAAATATTGTACTTAGTTCTCTGGTTACATAAATAAACAATAAATTCTTTACAATTGATGTCCTGAAGAGAAACAGGAATAGAAAAAACTTAATATCTAGAGTTTTTTTATTTTAATGCTGTTTTGTGAATTTTTGTTTCTGACTTCAGGTTTAGACAAGACGCCGACGAGGATGTTTCTTTTTTGTAATTTTGTTTAATGCATTTATTTGGTTGTTGTAATTTCAGGTTCACGGCGTCCCCGGCGCATTGTGCCATCGAAGCCCGACCGCCGGTCCAGTGGGACAAGGGCAGGGCGTCCATTCACATCCTGCGCACCATGTACGGCGTGGACTGGTGCGAGCGGGTGCGAGTCATCTACTGCGGGGACGACCACACGGACGAGGACGCCATGCGGGCGCTCAAGGGCATCGCGACGACGTTCCGAGTCACGACGTCGCACGCGGTCCGCACGGCCGCCACCAGGCGCCTGTCCAGCACAGACAGCGTCCTCACGCTCCTGCGCTGGGTCGAGCGCCACATGCAGGGACGCCCCATGAAGGTACTTATCGTACTTCTTTTTTTTTGTTCTTCGAACAACCTTCGTTTCAATTTAATTCCGTTTTTCAAATTCACGAATTTCTTTCCTCCGAGGAGAAAAAACAAACGAACGAACAAACAAACAAAATAAATATCAGTAAAAACACAGCAAGGGTGAAAACCATTTGACATTTTCCTGTTTCGAGAATATTTTGTACAAAACAAAATCCCTTTAAAATTAAATATCTGGGACCTGATGAAAAATTGAAATTGTTGGTTATTATTCCATGGGATTCAGGTGAAAAATGCTATAAAGTACTTCCACAGCGGAGATGTGAAGAATTACCATCATTTACAACTTCTTTGGATGAAGTAATGAAGAAAACTCGGATTTTAGAGCAAAATTCTCTCATTTCAAACCTCCCCTTTCTTGAATTTTTTCGGAAACATTTAGGACACATCAGAGCTTCATACTTCCTGCAATGCTAAACTTTCTGTACAAAAAGATTAGCACAGTACATTTTCGATATTCAAATTTGCACGAGTTGGGTTTTCCCATATTGTGCCAATTATTAGAAATTTCCTATGGCCCCTTCACACATAATCAAGGCAAAGAATCGTTTCACCCAGATTATAGAAGATAAATAGTTTGTTGTAATGACATTTCTTTGGAAATTCAAAGAAAATCTTTTAAAGCGATTCGTGGTAACGGAATTTTACTGTACATGAGTCCTCTTTTCCAGAGTCAGTTTTAATCAATTGATTGCTCATCTTTTATTTCTTTGGAACGTACGTTTTATTTTTCATTTTCTGTGGTGCTGTTCCAGGGCGTGACTGATTGCTCTAAGTTTGGTCCAGTACAAGAGTGACCCAAAGTACGAACCGGTTTGACTGACCGGACTTGTTGGAAAATATTGTTTATTGTAAGGGATGGTTCGAAAAGTTTTGTTGGTACCTGGAAATGAAGAGCTATTCGAGTTTCCGAGTCAGAATCCTTCAAATCATTCTTGAGACCCACGATGACGAAGACACGTACGAAAAAGGCCTCTGCCGAGATATCTATTTATATAGTGAGACCCCAAGATGCAGACGTAATTGGTGCATCAAGAGTGTCCCCAAGTCGAAATGTCCCCAAGTCGAGTCTTGTTTTCCCATAGACTTACATTATTTGAATTAGTGAATACATTTTCAACTCAATAAGAACATTTGGAGCATTCAATAGTGTATCTCTGTACTGTACACTGAAATTTTGACATCTACAAAAATAACATGCAAGTGAAAAAAAAGTAGAAGTCCCTCCATGCTGGAGGTAATTTTTTTTAAATTGGCTAAATGGATGGTAATTTGGTGAGAGAAATGCCCAAGAACTTTTCTTACGTCAATTGTAGGGTCGGAAATATCTTTTTCTTGTAATTCGGCCTGAAATGTATTTGCAATTTCATCACAAATGTCCCTATGTCAAGTCAGTGTCCTCATGTTGGGCCATTCCAATTGTCCAGAGGTTGAGGCGCCTGCATGTGGGGGTCTCACTGTATTTATTTTTGAAAATAAATTGACATTTTAGTGCTTTTTGTCTTTTATGAATATTATAATTTATACACTAATATTGTTGAAATGATAACATCGTCTTTTCAATGGTACATGCCGCCAGGGGCATTTCATTCTCAAAAAAGTTGTTTTCAGATGCTTATGTATTAAAAAAAATGATTATGAAATAAGCTATGAAACTGAGCTTTCATGAATTAAAGACTGACCCAGGTATATATGCATACATTTTTTTTTTCATGTGAATTAATGAGGTGAATTTTCAGGTCAACCTTGATGATGAGCAAGGAAATGTGATCAGGAAATAACCAAACACTGTCTTTTGTTTCCAGCAAAGAAAGCAAAACTCTTCACGAACCAACCCTGCAATAAATGAATGAATCACAAAAAAGCAGCATTGATGACTTTTTTTTTCTCTCGGAGGACTTCGAAGAGAGGTCACTCATTTCCGCACTGCGTCACATAACGGAACAGCACCTTTTTCCTTGATTGATCTTTCTCTCTCTCTCTTTCCGCTGCCTGGAATTAACATGGCGGCTGTTTTAGTCTAAAATTAGTCATTGATCGGGATTCGATTTGCTACTGGAATTTTATTTTATCATTTATTTTTTGGAATTGTAGTCGAAAAAGTGCCGAGTTGAATTTTTTTGGTGCCCCAACCGGATCGGGTTGGAACGAAAAAAAATCCACTGGACGCTTTTCATCCGTGACTTTTGAATGTTGTGATTGACGGTGTGTATTGTTACACCTATGCTTGCTGCGCTGATGATGATGATGATGCTGTTGGCTGGCTTCGCAAAAAATATCCCCCTCTGTAAAAATTTGGCACAAAAAAAAGACTTCGTCTCGTCGCAGAGCGAGCTTTAGTAGCTGGCAGCTCCACGGCAATGGCTCCACGAGTTTCGAAATGTCCGATCCCGAGGACTGGAAACCAAACACCAGCTCCAACAACAACAACAACGACAACCACAAGAACGACAGCGATGAAAGTGAAAATGATGCTGATCAGCATCATCATCATCAGAAGGAGGATGATGATGATCAGCGACCCGCATCCGCAAAAACCGCTTCGTTTGCCGGTTTGTAGGGGGGCAGACATCTTGTTGCTTCCTTGTTGTCATGCACTGTTTTGCACTTTGCCTTTTGTTATGGGTCTCTGCTCTGTGGTTTATTTTTCCCTTTCTTCTTATTGCTTTCACCTGCATGATGGCTGTGTGTGTGTTTGTATGTATGTATGCTGTTGCAAGTCATATATATTGAGGGAAACGTATGCCTTTTTCCATGTGTTTTTGTGCCGTGATGGTGATGGACCTGTGATGATGGTGTTGGAACTGGTTGGTGATGGGTTCAGCATCAGCCAGAGTCTGGGGAGTAGCAGCCAGTGAGATTCTTACCACACCTTCTTCTTCTGTTTCACCTTTTTCATTTTATTTTATTATTTTGTGATTTTCTCACATGCCCTGTGATTTATATTTTAGGCCAAAAGGGGGTTTTCAACCTATCCTTGGATTTTGTCACATTTTAAGGAGAAAACTGTTTGCTTTAATTATAAATTGATTGGTGTTGGACCAAGATATTATTTGAAGCAGTACCATATTTACTCAAGTACCAAGTGCACCTTTTTTTCTGGGAGCCTATTGTCCAAAAATGGGGTTTGTGTCTTCCTCATGTGTAAAAATTCCACCTGACCCATTTTTACATTTTGTGGTGTGAAAATCACAAGTTGACTTTTCAAAAAAGATGAGAGAGCTACATGCATGAATATTTTTAGGCTCAACAAGAAGATTTGATGGCTAAATATTTCCTATTTAAAAAAAATACGAACTTTGAATTTGCATTTATTGTGGATTTTAATGTGGGTGTACTCTCTCTGTAAATCAATCTTGTTAACAACAATTTTCTCTGTGCAACAATTTTTTGTTCGGCCGTGTTTATAGGGTCCTCTCCCCATGTTGTAGAGGTTATTTGAAACCAGATTCTCTCTATGTTACAATTTTTTTCTGGTTTGTTGAATTTTTTCACGAGTCCACCTGTTTTGAAATCGTTGATTGCTTAAAACTAGGAGTGCGCCTTACAGAAGGATTATGATGGTGAACTTTCTCTGAATCAGGAAAAAAAACGGTTTAAGAGAACCCATATAAGATGGGCAGAGAAGCAATGGGAAGGTGAAAAATTGTATACAGAGAAAATGGTAGAAGAAAGGACCCACCTGCATTTCCCCCAGAATTTGCTCCTGCAAAGAAGTTTTGCTTCTTTTTTTGGAGTACATGGTACTTGAGGAAATACAGTAGATCCTCAGCAAAGCAGAGCTGTAGAAAATCAAATTTTTTCTTCTTGAAGTCAAATCTAGAAAAATATTTTTCCTTGTTGAGCAGATTGTACTGTATTTTGTTTGTGGAGAGAGTCCTTTGGAAGCAGTTTTTATAGCCAACAAGGAAATTAATCTTGAATGTTGGGAAAGAGGCTAATGTTTATTTTTGGCTGTATAGCTCCAACAGAAAAGATGGAGAAAAATTGGGTACTTTCCTGTTATCTCAGTACCCATTTTTCTTTGTCTTGTGAATTCAGTATTTTTAGGTTAGGTTAGGTCAGGTTATGTTAATTGAAAGATATTTGTAACAAACATAACCTGACCTAACCTAACTTTACCTAACCGCCTCCCAAAATCAGTTTCAGCAAAATGCGGAAAAATGAAATTCGCAGTTCCTGGTAGGTGCACAGAAAGTAGGTACTGAGATAAAAGAAAAGTACCAAAACATTTTGCGCAAGTTTATGTGAGTTTATTTCTATATTTTTGTGCTTTTAATTTTGTCACCTTGGGTCATTGAACCAAATTTTTCCAACGTACAAAAACATCCTGGCATAATATGGGGATAGAAACATTGCTTATGAGAGCATCAAAATGGTTGAAAAGCCCTGTTGTAGCCAACTTTGTTTTATTCTCTCTTCAGTGTCAGTCGAATTGACTTGGTTTCAGATTCATTAGAGATTGGGTGTTGACATCAATAGAATAGCATTTGGTAGACATTAGAAAAGGTTGGATTTTTCTTTTGTTTGAACATACGCTGTGAAGTTCCAGTTGAGCTGACTTTTGTTGTGGAACTTTCATGAAACATATTTTTCAATTCTGCTCAGCCCCAAGAATGTTTGCCAAGTTTTGTTCATGCAAAATCACGCGTTGCTGTATATTTTTGCCATGAGCTTGCTCTCAAGCATATGGTATATACACATTTTTCAGATTTCAGCGGTTTTGAGTTGAACATTTTGGGCGGAGGCATGAATTGCCATGCATTCATTTCTCTTGCTTGAACCGGTTAAAAAGCAGTTGTTTCATTCTGAGTTTTCAAGAAAACAGAGACCCTCACTTGTTTGGAGTTTAGGAGGATGCTCAAAGCTTTTTTTGTAAAACATATTGGGGGGGGGGGGGGGGGGGGGTTATAGGTTAGGTCAGGTTATGTTAATTGAAAGATATTTGTAACTACTAACTTTACCTAACTGCCTCCCAAAATCAGTTTCAGCAGAATGCAGAAAAATGAAATTCACAGTTTGTGGTAGGTGCACGGAAAGTAGGTACTGAGATAACAGGAAAGTACCGAAAAATTTTGCAAAAGTTTATGTGAGTTTATTTCTATAGTTTTGTGCTCTGAATGTTGTGACCTTGGGTCATTGAACCAAATTTTTCCAATGTACAAAGACATCCTGGCATAATATGGGGGTAGAAACATTGCATATAAGAGCAACATTGGTTGAAAAGCCCTGTTGTAGCCAACTTTGTTTTATTCTTTCTTTGGTGTCATTAGTCGAATTGACTTAGTTTCAGATTTATTAGAGATTGGGTGTTGACAGCAATAGAATAGCATCTGGTAGACATTAGAAAAGGTTGGATTTTTCTTTTGTTTGAACATACGCTGTGAAGTTCCAGTTGAGCTGACTTTTGTTGTGGAACTTTCATCAAACATATTTTTCAATTCTGCTCAGCCCCAAGAATGTTTGCCAAGTTTTGTTCATGCGAAAGCACGCGTTGCTGTATATTTTTTGCCATGAGCTTGCTCTCAAGCATATGGTATATACTGTACTGTATAACAAATATTTCACCTTTTCAGATTTCAGCAGTTTTGAGTTGAACATTTTGGGTGGAGGAATGAATTGCCATGCATTCATTTTTCTTGCTTGAACCGGTTAAAAAGCTGTTTTTTCATTCTGAGTTTTCAAGAAAACAGAGACCCTCACTTGTATAGAGTTTAGGAGGATGCTCAAAGCTTTTTTGTATAGAAAAATATGGGGGGTGCTTTGATTGTTGCCCAGTGGTTTTTGTTTTTTTTTGGGTGACAGCTTTTTGTTTGTGGAGTGCAAATTTGTGTTGGCCACAGATGTGTTGAAATTTCAGTGCTGGGGCATCTGTTTTGTTGTTGTTGTTTGTCTGCTCAGCCTTGGGATAAACTTAAATGGACCTGTAGGCAGATTATTATGGATGGAAAAGAGGTTGTTGCTGTCCCAAGGGTTACTTGAGAAGTTTGGTAATCGAGAGGTTCATTAGGTGGCACTATTTATTAGTTGAAGGGAGTGTCATCTATGTTGAAAACTGGGCAATCTGTGGTTTTTTGGGGGTATGTATGTCAAAAAGGGGTAGCAGCTCCTACTTTCTCTTTTTTTTTGCAAGCGTTATTTTTAAAAAATACAATATTGCCATTTGGTGCAGTTTTGTTGATGGGATCTCGTTTTATCCTCCCGTGGTTCCGCAGTTGCCACCAAGATCCCCGTCTCCAGCCAGGTCCATCATAGATGGTAACATCTTCATCCCGGTGACAACGTTGCCACCCCCGGTGGAGGTGCACATGGAGGACGCCCTGGACGGGGACGCCGGCCGCCGCCGCCGGATTTCCGCTACCAAGTCTCCCATGAACACTGCCACTGCGAATGGCGCCGGAATCGGAAAACTACACTAGATACTGTACACAAATTGCAGTAATCACCCATGTTTATCAGAGGGGGTTTCGTTTGTTTGTTTGTTTCGTTTTGTTTTGTTGCCACCTGTAGAATGAATGAATGTATGAAAGAATGGGCGAGGTCACGAGGACGAGAGTTAGTTTTTAGTATAGCGATGTTTGTTTTTATGCCGTACAAATCATGACCAGTGTAATGACCCAATTTTTTTTTTGCGAGAGAAACAGAACCAAACAATTTTGTTTTTAATATTGAATTTTCAAAAAAAAAAACTTCGAATTTCCTAGTGACGCGATCGCTGTTTAATTGCAGGAATCCTAAGAGGAAAAAAAAAATTTGTCAATTGTATCATCACGAGGAGGATGAATTAGCGAGAGCGTTTTTCGAAAGCAATTTTTTGTGACTCTTTGTTGAAGTGATCTGGAGATGGAATTTGTCGAATTTAGAAATAGTTCGCGTGTTCAATGGAATAATCTGCCCCTCACCCCCCTCGTGTTAGAAAAAAAGTGTTGGATTTTTGAGAGACACCGCGAATTTTCGAGTAGAAGGTTGGATCCAATATGTTCACGGGTGTCCCCACGTTTTTATCCGGGTAATTGGAGACGACGCACTTTTTTCAGTATCATTAGATGTCGCTGGCAGTCTAAAATGGGATTTTGAGTTCGAAAAATTTCTTCTGAGCATTTATCTCTGAATTTTATTTCAACGAATGCATCATCGGGAATGGATTTAGATGGAAACGTTAATCCATTTTCTTATGTGCGTAACTTTTTGAGTTGTGAAACTAATTCACAGATGTTGAAAAAAAAATTTTCTCCATACAACCGTGGTTACAGATGAGTTTTGGAAGTGCGATCATGTCCTGAACCACTAGTGCTGGAATCTCTGGAGAATTCACAGGAAAAAATAGCTAAGAAATCTGAGTCGTTTAGTGTTCAAAGAAAGAAACAAAGTGTGAGTCAGAAAGAAAAAAAATATTTGGGACAAAGAAGATATCCTGTAAGATTTTTGTTAGGGGGATGTGACCCGTCCTAAGTATGCAACTTTTTTTGGCGACAGAGACAAAAAAAAAAAATTAAGTGATGTGTGCGGAAAAAGCAAAAAGGAACCATGGAGAAGCTTTGTTTTATGTATGTATTGAGGAAATGATGTTTCATGATGTGTGTGTATTTTTCTTACAAAGGAAAAATGTGTGCAAGTACCGATGTATACCCTAATTTTGATGATTTGAAAGTTTCTGTTTTAAGTTTTGCGAGGTACTTTAGCATTCTACTGAGGAACAATTTAAATCAAACTGCCTGTATTTTAGCAGGGGGATCTGGACACAAAAAAAAGGGTCAAGGAAGGGAAATATATATTCCATTGAATGCCAAGCAAATATCTGAATTATAGTTCATTTGCACTTCATCTTTCTGCTGCATTATGGCTCATTGCAACAGAGAGAACACCATTTTTCATCTTCAGGTGGACACAACAATCTTGTCCAAAACAATTTTGTACTGCACTGTATAAGACTTTATTAAAAGAGGGAATTATTTCAATAAAATCAACAAAATGTGTGGTTCAAGAGGAATAACTGAACTCTTCTCTGTATATAGCTGTTATTTCTGAATCTTTGAGCTGTTGGATTAGGAAACCTTTTCTGTAATAGTGGCAGAAAATATATGGAATGATTTTCTGTATCCACCATGCAACTGGAAAATAGCCTGATCCGCTTAATGTTTTTACTCTTCTGAGAAAAAAACTGTTTCTGAAAAAAAAGCAATTTGAATGTCAGTGCAACTTTTCCCATTCATTCCAACTTGTCCTCTGCTGGGGGACCTCAGAACATCAAGCACCATAATAGCACAAGTATTTGCTCATGGAGAGAAAACTTTTTCAAGAGTTTACTTGCAGCAGGTTGATGGACCACATCTTTAGACTATAAGGAACCCTATTCATGGAGTTGTGAAAAGCTGGAACTTGGTGGTTTTTTTTTTCTTTCTGCAGTTCATACCTTCTAATTCACCTTAATTAAAAAACTGTATGGAGAAAAAATGGGTTCTTCTGCAGAACTGCTGTATGATGACACAAAACATGGGGATGTATACTTGGAAAACTTAAAAAAAAGTAAACTTGGACATGTATTTTGTATTAAAGCATCTGATTATAGAAGTTGTTCTTGTGCTTTTCTCAAAGGGAATAACAAGAATAACCCTAGAAAAAATGTGATTGTAGTTGGTAATGTACTTTGTTTCTGTGCTCAAATTTACAGAATTATTGATAAAAATGTGAAACATTTGGAAACCTGAAAGACTTTTCTCATTTATTTTCACAAAAGACCTCCAGAAAACATAAATACCCCATGGGGTTCAACTTTTTTGCAAAACTTGGATTCTCTGCTTACTGCTGAGAATTTTACAGGAATAAACCAGCCATTGTTATTCATGCTAGGGGGGGGGGGTGATACATAAAATCTATAATCTGGTTTATTAAATTAGTTATAAAATATGTATGCCTTGCAAGATGATGTACATATAATGGAATAAAATGCAACTTGTTTCCCTCTATACAGTACTGTATGTATCCTGCTGTAGTCTGATCTAATGGATCCCACAACACACAGGCATGCTGTTCATGACCTCTTCTAAACTTGGCTCTCTGGCACACATGGCATCACTCGCTCATTATCCCTCATGACAAGCAAGCACAAGGAAAGACATGCACAACAAAAAACTTGGCACTCTGCCCCACACCAAGTGTCACCTTATATCCCTGTGTGCATCCTGATGCAGGTTATTTCCCAACACCAGCACACTGTACATATATACAACTGCTGATTACAAAAAAAGATACCGACTTCCCACGTCATATTGTGATGATGATGGTACGTTAAATATACTTGGACACTTTGTAAAAGACTCCTCTGTTTATTTTTTATACAGTAATAATCTTCCTCTCATTTATATAATGTACAGTGGACCCTTGGTTAAGAAACCCCTAAGGTTTAACAAACTTTTGGTTGGCAAGAAAAATCCCTTGGTTAAGAAACCAAAATTTGGTTGACAAACTTTTTTCTTAAATTTAATAATTTGAACTTTGTTTTTGAGGATGAAATTTATGGTGCAATCTAAGTGAAAATATTTCATCTTTGCACTTGTATGCAAATTCCTGCCTTGTGATATTTCAATAAATGTAATCTATTGCTTTCATGTTTTTTTATTTCAGCCAATCTTTTGATGCACAGTGGGACAAATAAAATACAGACTATCAGCTGGTTTGCAGTCAAGAACATTTCTATTTTTGAGAGGGGAAACCTTGATAATTATGTTTTTAGGTTTTTCAAAACATATTCATTAATTTGATGGCAAAGAAATGGCTTATCATTCACAGGGATCAATAAAAAGCACTACACCAGCAGCAGTGAAGCAAAAGGATTTTTGCATAAATCCAAATCAAAAGACAGATACTGTATAAAGAACAATTAAAAGGAGAAGAGGGATTTTTATACAGTAAAATCTCGTTACAACAAACTTTTGGGGACTGCAGAAAAAGTTTGTTATAACGGATAATTTGTTGTAACGAGATTATCAAAAAAATGACTGGAAAAATTTTTTTCAGCTCAGATCTGCATATACTGTATACAGGGAAAGTTATTATGCAAAGACTGCTTCTCAATAAAAATAGAGATTTGGAAATGGGAAAAACCTTTGTCAGGGTTTTCTCACATTATCTTCACAACATATTACTGTAAATCCATGTTGTGAATCAGTTACTGTATAAATTAAGTCTCTACAATGATCATTGTCTATTACAATTTTCTCTGTTCAGTATAATTATTTTTGTATGACCCATTACCCTTACAATGTTTCCTCTTAATACTACAGGGGTTCTCTACAACAATTTTTCGAGTCCTTAGGATTTCTGAGAGAGAGAGAGAGAGAGAGAGAGAGAGACTAGTTTAACTTTATGGGTTCTCCTAAAAATAAAAAGGTACTGTTTTTTTTCTGTAGGATTAACTACACTTGGACCATAAAAATCAGCTTAAAAATTCTTAAAGCATAACAGTGACTTTTACAACAAAATTTGTTGAAATTTTTTTTTATCAAAAATTTAACTTCACCCCCCACCCCCAAAGTGGCACATTATTATTTGCTGGGCATGCCTGAAATCAGAATTTTTCCAACAACAGCAAGCTTCCACTTATCTCAAAACTATTCATATATTCCTCAGGTATTTGCTGTATGTGTGTGTGTGTGTGTGTGTGTAAATTGAGTTCTGTATACTAGACTTGATAAGGGGAAGATAACATGCTTTTGAGTTGTGTGTATGACCTAGCAAAAAGGCATGGGAGTAACTTCAAATAATGGGACATTTTATCTATATATAAAACTTCACACTGCAAAAATTCATTGTATTGTCATATGATCATCCAGAAAGTAGTTTTTATTTAGAATATTTTATGATGCCAAATAAATAGGGATTTCCATATGTATAAGGTGCTGAGTACTGTCCTTTTCTTTTGATCTGATTGTTGATGATGGTTTGTGAATACAGTACTTCTGTGATAGTTTTTATTCAGAATATTTTATGATGCCAAATAAATAGGGATTTCCATATGTATAAGGTGCTGAGTACTGTCCTTTTCTTTTGATCTGATTGTTGATGATGGTTTGTGAATACAGTACTTCTGTGACACTCCTCATATAGAAATGTATGTTCATAAATTTTGTCTGTATAAGCAAATATTTTTCTCTTGCTGTCTAAATAAATTGCAACTTCAGGTGTATTGATATCAACTGAATCACCGATTTAGAAGTCTGCAAACCTCATAGCATTGTGTTTTTCAACATTATTAGAGAGGACATATATGTCATCTCAAAAAAGCAAAAAAAAAAAGAATGTGTGTCTCAGTTTTAAAATTGTTGATGCTCATCTCTGATGAGAAAAAAAACCAAGCTGAGTTTATGACTATAGGGGTTTTATCTCTACTGAAAATGATTATTGGAAGCAAATTCAAGTTTGACCTGCATATTTTGTATACTAATGGATTAAAAGTATGTACAGCAATAATTGCATCATTTATGTGTTATCTGCAATACAGTAAAATCCCATCACAACAAAACCTCAGAGGCTTAATTGAGACAAATTGTTCAACACTGAATATTTTTATACTATAATAAGATTTTATAAAAATAATTTGCTTGAAAAATTCCAGTTAATAGACCTGCATATTTTAGATGTATACTGCTGATTCATTGAAATGATGTTCTGCATTTGCATGCTTTGTTCAACAGAGTTAAATCCTGTTTTAAAAAATTCTCAAGGACTTGAAACATTTTATATACAACATATAATATACTTTGTTGCAATGAGATTTTAAAAGTAAATTACTGGGAAAAATTAAAGTTACTCCTGCATATTTATGCAGGTGAACTCTTTCTCCAACCATCTTGTCTATACATTGCTTTTATCTGTACAACAAATGATTCTTTTTACAATGAAGTTTTCTGGATCCTTGAATTTCATCATAGTGGAGATAGAGTCCACCTGCTGTAGACTGATCAATTCAAATACTGTATATTCTGCATACCTATATGTGTTATACTATACAGCACAGGCGGGAAACAAATATGACCAAGGACTTACACTGCTTGAAGTCACTCAAGGGCTCAAATGGCGGGTTTTGAGCCCTATGCCATGGGTGCAGTTCCTGCTGCATGTAGCTGGTCCTCCTCCTCCAGGAGTAGGGGGAAGAAGAAGAAGAAGTAAGGTCGGGGGCCGCGGAGTCACTGCTCACAGCTCACAGCTGTCAACGTGGCGACAGTTGTGTGAACAGTGAAAAAGAACGGAGTTTTTGGGCACAGACATTCTGTGTTTCCACAAAAAAATAAAATAAAAAAATTGTCCACGTGCATTGTGTGTGGGTGTGTGTGTATCCCAGTGATTCTAACTGTACAGTAATTCGAAAGTTCTGTGCTGCTGGATGTGAGGAAAACAAAAACAAAACACTCCGAACTTTGTGTGGCGCGGATGGATGGTAATAAAAAATAAATAAATATTATTTTACGGAAAAGATATATAAAAAGAAGTACATATAAAAATCTATAATTTACATTCATTATGTATCTTAAAACAGGTAATTTATATATATATTTATGTTATATTCTTAATAAGTAGATAAAAATCTAAAAATATATAAACTATATAAGCTCTATATAAATGTTATCACAGCATTTAAAATACTGCCTAGAAAGGTTATTATAGTATATAAAAAATGTGTAAATATAATTCACAGGGTGTTGAGTTTGAACTTGAAAAAAGATAAACTATAGAAGATCTTTGGAAGATTGAACAGTGACATTGAAAAACTTGAATTTGAAACATATTAATGCTAATCTTTTTGCACAGAAAATTTAGCATTGCAGGGAGTGAGAAGCTTTAAAATGTGTCTGATATGTTTTTAGGAAAATTTTTAATAAATGGAAGGTCAAGAATGAGAGGAATTTTATTTTACAATTTTAATTTTCTTCATTATTTAATCCAAAGATATTGTAAATGATGGTAATTCTTTACAGATATATTTCTTAATTGATCAGCAAGCTGCATTACCTGCTTTTCAGCATTCACAATAATGTTGAAGCTATGTTCCCACATCCCCCTTTTTGCTCTGCACCCATATTCATCCAAACACATTCCATCACATCAGAATGGAAAATATAGAGAAATAAGCTGTACTAATGCTGTATAATAAGCTGTATTACCAGTAAAAAAAATACAGTACAGCTTAAAATGGACAATTGCATAATTCATGTAAATACAGACACTTTCTTCCCCTGCCCAATAAAAAAATTCAGTTATAAAAATTTTAGCATAAGGCAATTACTGAACACAAATAAATCACAATAAGGTGTTCTGCAGCCTACTTCCAGATAAGTTTTTGTTGATTAAACAATTTGGAGAGAATATTTTTTGCAAAGTTTCAGTTAAGTACCAATGAAGCAGTTATTATGGCTGAATATCATCAACAAATTAGAAAGGTGTGTTTGAGAAAATGTTTCTCAAATTGAAAATATAAAATAATTTATTTCAGCAGGTGGAAATGCATCTGAAAAGTTATTATAGAAGTAAAGCCAAAATGGCTGAATATCATCAACAAATTAGAAAGGTGTGTTTGAGAAAATGTTTCTCAAATTGAAAATATAAAATAATTTATTTCAGCAGGTGGAAATGCATCTGAAAAGTTATTAATCTTCATTTCGGTTGAAAATAAAAGTAGTTTACTAACACTAACAGTATTAACAAGAAGGACTTAAATTCCATTTTTCATTGTCTGAAGTAGGACTCAAAACTAACTGACTAACTAATACGTTTTTTATTCTGCAGACCAGCGCAAGTCTGTTTACCATGGGTTGGGGAACACTGGTATAAACCTAATTGTAATTATCTTGGTCCTCTTAAAATTTTGGAGAGTTTTTTCATTGAATTTTTGAGTCCCAAATCTGCCATGAAGGAGCTTTATAGTGTTTTTCCCACCCTTTTTCATGAAATAGCAGTTCTGGTATTCACTCAAATAAGCAAGAATTGCCTTGTTATAAACATATTTTGTCATAGGAAATTTTTTTCTCAGGTCCCCTGGGAGTTTGTTGTAATGAATTTTCACTGTATTTTATATGAGGATGGGAGGGGAGACATGTGACTTTTTGAGGGGCCAGTATCTTCATGAATTTCCACCAGAAAATCCAATTTTCCTCCTTTCACTGCACAAATGCACATGGGGCTTCTCACAAGATTCATAGATTCATCCACATGAAATATAGTAAAATAAAAAAATTGGATCCACCTGGGCAATAGAATAAATTTCAAACTTATTTTGAAAATCACTTGCAAATTGGCACAAAAGTCCACATCAGCATAATAATGAAATACCCCAATAATTCAACATTATTTGTGTGGCAGCAGAAAATTTATTTCCTTCTCTTCAGCATAAGGAAGGAGAAAAATAATATTTCTAGAGTCCCCTGCTGCTGCTTTTCAGATTCTCTGGAAACTTTTCTCTCACTTCTTCTCTAACTACATACAGGCCCTGAGGCGAATTTTTATTCTCTCCTGATTATACACACACACACTGGAAAGGAATGTCGAAGGACCGGAAGGAAGTGAGTGTGTGTGTGTTGTGCACAGCATATGTGGTAACAAGTGTTTGTGGTTTTCTGGAAAAGTCGATTTCCAGATACGTGCCTGGAAAGCAGTTTCCAGCAGCTGCAGACTGTTTGCATATTCATTGAATCGTTGCTCCGGGGAGGGATTGAAACAAAATAAAGGAACATCTAAAAAAGAAGAAAGACGAGATTTGCCTTATGTGAAATCAATTNCTTGAAGTCACTCAAGGGCTCAAATGGCGGGTTTTGAGCCCTATGCCATGGGTGCAGTTCCTGCTGCATGTAGCTGGTCCTCCTCCTCCTCCTCATCCCCCTTCTTCTTCTTCTTCATTCCAGCCCCCGGCGCCTCAGTGACGAGTGTCGAGTGTCGACAGTTGCACCGCTGTCAACACACTTGTCACTTTTTCTTGCCTCAAAAACCCGTGTCTGTGTGATTCTGTGTTTCCCAAAAACTAAAATAAAAAAATTTGTCCATGTGCATTGTGTGTGTGTGTGTGTATCCCAGTGATTCTAACTGCAATTCGAAAGTTCTGTGCTGCTGGATTTGAGGAGAACAAAAACAAAACACTCCAAACTTTGTGTGGCGTGGATGAACGGTAATAAAAAATAAATAAATATTATTTTACAGAAAAGATATATAAAAAGAAGTACATATAAAAATCTATAATTTACATTCATTATGTATCTTAAAACAGGTAATTTATATATATATTTATGTTATATTCTTAATAAGTAGATACAAATCTAAAAATATATAAACTATATAAGCACTATATAAATGTCAGTACGGTATTTAAAATACTGACTACAGTATATAGAAAGTTTATTACAGTATATATAAAATATATATGAATATTAATTCACAGCTGGCGTTGAGTTTGAACTTGAAAAAAAAAACTATATATACAAGATCTTTGGAAGATTGATCAGTGAGATTGAAAAACTGGAACTTGAAACATATTAATGCTAATCTTTTTGCACAGAAAATTTAGCATTGCAGGAAGTATATGAAGCTTTAAAATGTGTTTAATGTTTTTAGGAAAACTTTAATAAATGGAAGTAGGTTAAGAATGAGAGAATTTTATCTTACAATTTGAATTTTCTTCATTATTTCATCCAAAGATATTGTAAGTGATGGTAATTCTTTGCAGATATTTTTTTTTTATCGACTAGCAAGCTTTATTTCCTGCTTTTCAGCATTCACGAGGTTCAAGCAATGTTCCCACATCCCCCTTTGTTCCCCACCCATATTCATCCAAACACATTCCATCACATCAGAATGAAAAATATAGTAAAGGTAATATGCTGTAAATGGATATTAAAAGGAAAGAAAATACAGTGCAGTTTAAAATTGACAATTGCATAATAGACACTTTCTTCCCCTCCCCAATAAATAAAGTCAGTGATAACATTTGTGGCATAAGGCAATAACTGAACCCAAATTAAATCACAAAGTGTTCTGCAGTCTACTCCCAGATAAGTTTTTGTTGATTAAACAATTTGGAGAGAATCCTTTTTTGCAAAGTTTCAGTTAAGCACCAATGAATCAGCTATCATGGCTGAATATCATCAACAAATTAGAAAGGTGTGTTTGAGAAAATGTTTCTCAAATTGAAAATATAAAATAATTTATTTCAGCAGGTGGAAATGCATCTGAAAAGTTATTATAGAAGTAAAGCCAACTTTTATTTTCATCAAATGATTGTGATTGTCATAATTGTTCTTCCTGAATTTAAGGTAAAAAGTAACAGACTTCATCCTGAGTTTTGATTGACTGATTGATTATGCAAAAAATTTCTGCAGACCAGCGCAAGTCTGTTTACCATGGGTTGGGGAACACTGGTATAAACCTAATTTTAATTATCTTGGTCCTCTTAAAATTTTGGAGAGTTTTTTCATTGAATTTTTGAGTCCCAAATCTGCCATGAAGGAGCTTTATAGTGTTTTTCCCACCCTTTTTCATGAAATAGCAGTTCTGTTATTCACTCAAATAAGCAAGAATTGCCTTGTTATAAACATATTTTGCCATAGGAAATTTTTTTCTCAGGTCCCCTGGGAGTTTGTTGTATAATGAATTTTCACTGTATTTTATATGAGGATGGGAGGGGAGACATATGTGACTTTTTGAGGGGCCAGTATCTTCATGAATTTCCACCAGAAAATCCAATTTTCCTCCTTTCACTGCAGCACAAATGCACATGGGGCTTCTCACAAGATTCATAGATTCATCCACATGAAATATAGTAAAATAAAAAAATTGGATCCACCTGGGCAATAGAATAAATTTCAAACTTATTTTGAAAATCACTTGCAAATTGGCACAAAAGTCCACATCAGCATAATAATGAAATACCCCAATAATTCAACATTATTTGTGTGGCAGCAGAAAATTTATTTCCTTCTCTTCAGCATAAGGAAGGAGAAAAATAATATTTCTAGAGTCCCCTGCTGCTGCTTTTCAGATTCTCTGGAAACTTTTCTCTCACTTCTTCTCTAACTACATACAGGCCCTGAGGCGAATTTTTATTCTCTCCTGATTATACACACACACACACACACACACTGGAAAGGAATGTCGAAGGACCGGAAGGAAGTGAGTGTGTGTGTGTTGTGCACAGCATATGTGGTAACAAGTGTTTGTGGTTTTCTGGAAAAGTCGATTTCCAGATACGTGCCTGGAAAGCAGTTTCCAGCAGCTGCAGACTGTTTGCATATTCATTGAATCGTTGCTCCGGGGATGAGGGATTGAAACAAAAAGGAACATTGGAAAAAAGAAGAAAGACGAGATTTGCCTTATGTGAAATCAATTTCTTCCCCGGGGATTTTTGGGACCATCAGGATTTTCCCAATTATTTCAAAAAAATAGCAGATACACAGATAATTTATTTTTCGAGGCATGTTACGTGAGATATATTTCAAGAGAATCATACCGCGGATTTCAACTGGAAAGTTACATTTTGCTGGATATAAATGAAATAATAGCAACCAAAAACTATGATTTATTTTGTACTGTTGGAATTTTTTTATATGCATGATATAATATCCAGTGTCATGATATCGGACTTCGTAATGATGACTGAGGATTCTTTTTTTCTTTTGCGTGACACGGAATTCGAAAATAATGATTCAGCATGTTTTTGCATGAGGAATGGAATGATTCTTTTTTCTTGTCCTATCCCATCACATGTTGTGTCTTTGAAAAATGATTCTCAATCCTTTATTGACGTATGTAAAAAAAAAAGCATACGTAGTTTTCTGGATCAAAGACGCGGAGAAACTTTTCTGCACCTGGGAATCATTTTTTTCTGCTTCAAAATTTTTAAGGAAAATTTATATTGAAAAAAGCTTTTTTTTTTATTATGAGCCCATAGAAAGGCATTGAATTGAAATTTATAAAAACATGTTTCTTCCTAAAAATATTTTTATGGAAATTGAAGCTTTAATAAAAATGAGGTCCTTCTCATAAGCGCCAAGAAGAAGGATTTAAAGCATTGATCCAAAATGCTTAAATATAAGCTATACTGTATTTCTTGATTGATTGAAGACTCGGAGACACTTTTCTGCACCTGGGAATCATTTTTTCTGCTTCTAAATTTGTTTGAAGAGAAATTAATATTAAATTAAGCTTTTTTCTTGAAGAGCCCAGAATTAAAGGCATTGAATTGAAATTTATAAAAACATGTGTCTTCCTCAAAATGTTTTAATGGAAATTGACGCTTTAAAAAAATGAGGTCCTTCTCATAAGCCAATAAGAAGAAGGATTTAGAGCACTTATCCAAAATGCTTAAATATGAGCTATATACTGTATTTCTTGATTGATTGATTGGCTAGCTTTATTTTCTGCTTTTAATCATTCACAAGGTTTTAAAGCAATGTTCCCACATCCAAACCCTCTCCCCTCCCCACCCAAATTCATCCAAACACATTCCATCACATCAGAATGGAGAATAGAGCAATAATGATGCTTTATATGAATATTAAAAGAAAATAAAATGCATCGCAAAATGTAAAATTGCACAACTGATGTGATTGCATACACTTTCTTCCCTTTTCCAATAACAAAAAGAAAATATCAGGAATTAAACTTGCTGCATAAAGCAATTGCTGAACCCAAATTAAAGCACTATATAGGTGTTCAGTCTGCTCCCAGATAAGTTTTAGTTGATTAAACAATTTTGAGAGAATCTTTGATGAGAAATCATTTGAAGTTAACAGTTCATCTTGGTCCTCTGAGATTTTTAAAGAGCCTTTTCATTGAATTTTAAGAGTAAAAAATCTTTTTGAAGTTCATTTCTGTGGGTGGGGAATGCTGGGCATAAGAAAAAGAAGATATACTCTGGGGATACATAAAATAATGTATTTATACTGCAGAAATTATGAAAATTTGATAAATTTTTTCATTAAAATCCTGTGAATTTGTCAAAAGATTCAAGGTATCATGTACCAAAAGGATGTTAGATTATACTGTACAAATATTAATGGCTGGGTTTTAGAGTGACATTTATAAATGCAGTTTTGTTTCCTCCTAAATAATTATGGGAAATGTGTGCTACTAATGCATTTTTCAAGAGCCCAGGATCAAGACTTTGAAGCATGATTTAAATATTCATAAACAGAGTCAAATGTCCTTGCAATGAACTCCCCAAGAAAATCTCTGTGGCAAACATTTTTCATAATGAGATTTCTAATACTTTTAGCATGAAAAACTGGCATTTTAGTCTATACTAAAGTTCCTTCTCTATAACTTATAATTCTCTGGATGAAATAAAAATTCAAACTGTCCTATTTATTTATTTCATACCTTACCTTTCTTCAATTTTTCCTGAAAACATTAGACACATTAGAGCTTCATATACATTAATGCTGAGAAAATGTAGCATTGCTGAATTTTCTGCATGAAAATATTAAATTTTATATTTTTAGGGGTTTTCAATGATGCACAAGATGGGGTTTCCCATTTTGTTACAAAAAAAAATTTAGTAGATTAAAAAACTAATCTAAAAAACCATGTTTTCAAAAAGCAAAAAATAACCTTAAACATGGTGCACATCTATTTCATTTGTATTTCACTTCTTCCCAACGACAAAAACACTAAAATTCCTTACTTGAAAACTCTTCATGTCAGGTATTAAGAGGTTTCAACTCCATTAAATGCTGAAACCTGCGTCTCTTTTCTGTGATAAAAAATTAAATGATGATATCCTGAAAGTTTCAGCTTGCTAGCTAGTCAGGAAGTGAGCAAAATTTGAGTTGCAAAATTTGATCCGGACAAACAAACGGACAAGAAAGCGAGTTAATAAAAACGTGTTAATAACTAGTGAAAATTCTCCATGGTCCATGCACACATAATCAAGGCAACAAGTCTTTATTTGGAGAAATATTTTGTTACAACAAAAATCTTATACCATTTTATATAGATAGAGAAACTGCTGTGAATAGGACAGAAATTAGGTATACAGTACAAAAGCAGTTGTTGTTTAAAGGAAATTTTCTGTGTTAGCTTCCTCCACATTGAAATAATAAAGTCAAATGTATGTTGAGAAAGATCTTCCTGTTGATGAAGGCTGTGAAAAATGATTCAGAATTTCAATATTAAATAAGTATATTTATTGATTTGGTTACTTCTGCAAAATGCTTAATATCATTTAAAAAATGTTTTTCTAAAGTGCTCAGGATAAGGATTTGAAGCATGATCTAAAATTTATAAATCTTTCCTTCCTCAACGTTTAAAGTATGAAGTGGAACTCACAAGTTGAAAGGGGTCTTTCTCAAGAGCCCAGAGGAGTTCCGACACTTCGTACTAAATTTAAAGTCTTGCAAGGGACTCAATAAAAAGATAAATATAACGTGACTATTTCAACTATTCTAACTTCAAGTCTCTACGCCTAACTCCTTTACGAATAAGGAGTGATTTATAGTAGAAGACTTTTCTTTTTTTCCCCTTTCATGAAGTGCTGGATGATATGCAGAGCAGAAGTCTGCCCCACTTGCCAGGCGAGAAATGCTGGAAAGTTGGGCTGGAAATGTAGATTCACTGCTGCTGCTGGTGCTGTGAGAACACCCCCTGCTGGTTCTGACACTTGTCAGAGACCTGAGGAGAGTTTGAGAGACTTTCCAGGACACTGAACCCCTTGTCCCACCATCTTGATATGCTGCTTCTTGCACTGCTAACCCAACATCACCCTCAGCTGCAACTTTTTCCATGTAATTGTGCTCCCTTCTGCTCATGTGCTGCTGGTGAACCTTCATCATAAACCTGGGGCAAAAAACTTTGCCCTCCACTCTCTATATATATAGATATTGACAATTTTCCTTCTTTATTTTCCTGCTTCTGCTGATGTAGCCTGGGTCCCCCCCCCCCCCCCCCCCCCCCCAACACAAAACTTTCAAGGCTATATGAAAGTGGCCCAATTTTCAAGGGAAATCTCTGCTGGACTTTTTATGGCTTGCCCTCAAATTGGACAGAAATTTCTCATGTACAGTACATTCAAAATTTGAATGTTGGATCCACATCACTTTAGAGAGATTGAAGTTTCCCAGCAACTAAAAATGGGGCAGTTTCATTTATATTTTTAGGCTGAAGTGTGTTACTTATAGGTATGTGATAATTGAGCACAGTACTGTACCATGTTTACTTGAGTATACTATACATGCAACTTTTTTTAAATTTTAGAGGAAAACAGTGGGGGGCATGTCATTAGGAGGTATTCAATTTTTAAAAAGTGTTAGGAGTTTGGGTACACATTCTTTTTTTTATTCCATTGGGAAATTTTGGATCAAGTTTACACCAGAAAATCTCTTATTTTAAATAGAAACAATTAAAAGTTAGTCAAATTCATGTTCAATTCACATCAAAATTATAATATAGGTGTTCTTATATTTGAAATATTGTGGTTTTACAGACACTTAAAATTGGGGTGCATGTCTTATACTGGTGGACAGGATTTTATCAAACTTTTCAACTGAATAACCCCAGTGGGTGATCTCCTTTGAGGTTGTAGAGTACTTGCTGGGACTTGAGTACATATAATAAATACAGTAAGTTATCAGTTTCAAGACGATGGAAGTTTTTTATGCCCATGCATGATGTGAGTTTCCTTAATTTGACATTTTAAAGAATTTAATCCATCTCAGACACTGACACAGAAACCTTGAAAAATAAATGGATTTTGTAGTCATATATGTGATTATGACTACCATGAACCCACTCACTGAAAGCACTTCAAGTGCACTCACTCTAATGACATTCTTGCTAAGCAATAAAACCATTAAGGTAGCAATTTCATCAAGTAATATTAAGGAAAAAGTGTTTATATTAAATTGGTTAATATTGAATTGAATTGAACATAAAGCTTTATTTTCAGCATTATTCACAAGGTTCAAGCAATGTTCCCACATCCAAATAACCCCCACCCCTCCCCACCCACATTCATAAAAACACATTCTATCACATATCAGAATGAAAAATAAAGAAATAAGCTGTAAATGGATATTAAAAGAAAAGAAAATTCATCTCAAAATCTACAATTGCAAAACAGTTGTAAATGCTTGCACTTTCTTCCCTTCCCTTCCCTGATACCAAAAACAAAATGTTGCTAATAAGAATTCCACCATGAGACAATTATACTGAACCCAAATCAAAAAACTATAGGTGTTCAGCCTGCTCCCATCAGATAAGGTTTAGTTGATTAAACAATTTGGAGAGAATCTTTGATGAGAAATCAAATAAAGTTAACAGTTTATCTTAGTTTTCCACAATTTTGGAAATAAACTTTTTTATTTAATTTTTGGAGTCTCAAGTCTTTTTGAAGCTTATTTCTGTAGATGAGGAATGCTGGCCATAAGAAAAAAAAGTGCTCTGTATTGATACATTAACCAATGTTTGCATACACTGGAGAAACTTTACCAATTTGACACCTTATAGAAACATTGATGAATTTCTTGTTAAAATGCTGCGAATTTGTCAAAAGAGCTATGGTATCATGTATTAAACAGTATATCAAAAAATAAGGTGCATATATATTGTGAATTCAAGTTACAGATTTTTGTGATACAGTAAATGTCTTTGCAGTTGATGGAGATCCTATATAAATACTCAGAGACATATTCAAAGTATATCTTTGACTTTTTTTAAAGCAAAAATCAGGCCTGACATGTGTGTCACTCAAAAAACACTCATTCCTGGTAGGATTGAAACAAAACATTCCCATGAGAAAAAGAGGAACCACATTCTTTCCCTCTATATGGACAGAGAACAAAACATGAAAAAAAAACAAGCTATAGGAAGAGGGAAAGTATGACTGAGCACAAAAGGCATCAGGTTGAATGCTACACACATGTGGAGAAAGAAAAAAGAAAAAGGCACACCAATTCTTTCCCCCATGGGTCCAATATGTCTTGCCTATGCTGGTCTTCTTCTTCTTCTTCTTCTTCTTCTTCTCCTTTCTCTGTCCACATTCCATTGGTCATCTCAGTCTGTCACATCTGCGCTGCTGCTGCAGACTGGAGATAAATATTGTGCCTCTGGTGGGGGGCTTGTATAGTGTTTATTGTCCAGGGGTTGTCATATTCTTTTCCTCATGTGTCAGTGTATTCACATGCACAAACTAGAGTTGTCCATGCCTTTTTCTTATATATGCAGTATTGTGGTCATAGGTGTTGAATAACACAATACATCAAGGGTCATGGAGGATATGTGTACTATATACTCTACCTGAGACTTGGTTTATTTTCAAGTAGTCAGATGTAACAACAGCTGACAAAGAGTATTTATTTCTATGTCACACAATTTAAAAAGAAAACTAAACCAGAGAAAATATATTTTTTTATAACTCATGACTCATTTATCCAAGAATTTGCAAGAATTCTCTGAAACTTCAAGTTATATTTTATTTTGCATAGCATATTTATGCTGGATGAGGTAGTATTTTGTGTGTGAAATCCAAAGATGTTTATATACATGTGCCTAAAAGTTTATCATTAGTTGGTTTTTCAGCTAAATGTTTTGAAGAAATTACAATTTTTTCAAGACTGATGACTTTGTCCAAAGAATTCCAAGGATCCATATAATTTATGTCAAGTTTTTGAATACATTCATTTTTTACACTTTTTATCCCTGCAGTTGAATGAAATTCAGATATGGTATATATAGCTATATATTTTACTAAATTACATTTAGCTATATCTTTTATTATGGATGTTTTTGTCTTGAAAGAACTTTCATTCAAGTTATTTTTTTTAGAGAATTCTGGGAGTGGTTGTTTTTTCCAGGCTGTGTATAACTTTTGACAAATCTTGATTTTGTTTTCCTCATGAGGATATGCAGCAACAAATAATGTTTTTTGTCATAAGTTTATTCCTGTTATTCATAGTGCATATTCCTGATTGGAAAGCAAAGGGCAGCAATGAATTTAGGGTAAATCTGGTTAGAATAAGAGGGGGTTGAAAAGGCAGTGCTGGCCAAGAGAAAAGGGGGGGGTCTAATTTACACACTGGGCTCCCAGCCAGTTGAGGAGCAGGACAGCCCTTCACATCCTTCTCCTTTCTTTTTCCTGCTTTTGGGGATGGTGAGAATGAAATGCACCAGGGTTTGCTGCTTGATTTCCCCCCCAGAAAACCCTCCTCATGAAGAATAAAAAAAAGAAGCAGCCATATGTCTCTCTTGAAGACATATCCCCCTCTTTTCCCCTCTAAACAATGCATGAGGGAACAGGCATCAGAGCTGGCCCTGCTGCAGGATTAAACTGGTCCATTACTGCTTCTCATCCCCCACATCTTCAACAGCTTTTTTTTTCAATGTTTTTATTATTGATAGGTTTTGTAGTAGTGTGTATATGTGTATATGTGTGATGGAGAGCAGTAAGATGGGATATGATGGGTCTCCAGAGCAGTTTTTGTGACAGGCATTCCAAGAAGAAAGGGGGTCCATGAATTCCTGATGCCTGTGGGATGCACAAGTGCTGCACTTGCATCAGACATATGCTGTGTGTGTGTGTGTTGAGTCCCTTTATTCCATATATATATAGTGTGCTCATCACAGGAAGTTCCCTGCATGACAAGGGACTCTGGTATATAGTGGGATCTCCCCTGCATGCAGATCATCTGGCTTTCTTGATTAGCTCCAAGCTCTCCCCTCTTTACATTCTTGTCTTCCAATTTGGCAAAAATCATCTGCTGGGGGCTGCTGCATGGTGTCCTTGCAGGATTGATGAGGGATATCCTTGATGCCAGGTGATACCCTTGATGGCCATAAAATGTCAAAGAGGATGAATCAAGAGGGTGTCTGATTTCATAAAACACATGCATGTGTAACCTGAGAAAATATTTTATGCCTTTATACTCATTGATTGTTTTTTTTCTAATTTCAATTGATCTCCAGCAAAAGATGTGAGCAGTTTTCAAGAAAGTTTTGAAATTTAAAAAAAACCTTGATTTTTTCAATGCAAGAATAAGAGGGCTATACTGATGGAAAAATTCCTGAAATTATGTGATTTTCAGAGAAAAAAATGGTCTCCACATATTTTTGCACTTGATTGGTCAGGTATTTTGAGGTCTTTTTGATAATGTCCACCTTTAATCGCTTTGGAAATGTTCTGATGTTGTTGACAGAATAATCTTTAATTATAATAAAAAATATAGAGTACCGCCATCATCAGTGTATCCAGATACAAATCTGATTTATTCTGCATATCAGCCACAAGTAAATTTGACAAAGCTAAAGCCAACATTGAAAAATATTCAATTGAAAGTTGTTTCCACATTTTTGTTGATTATGAACTTTCCAAGAACTTGAGCTAATCCATCTTCTCTGCTGATGAAATAATTGAAGCATTCTACAAATGGATAATTATCATTATTCTGGTCTTTTTCAAAACTTTGTTAGATTGCAAAAACTTTAAAATCAGCTATGAATATAAGTGATGATTATTCATTTTCATGCATTTCCTCTTTGATGAATTGTTTTCAAGACAAAAAAGGAGTAAAATACTGTACAGGAAAATCCTGAGTTTAAATCATTTCTTGATTGTTTAATCATTTCTGACAAACTTATGTACTGCAAGCAGGAAATCAGTGGGTAAAATGCATCAGCATGCATCAGTGAGTTTCTTATACATAAGGCCATTCAATTTTTTGCTTCCACCTGCTGGTGCTGGACATTGGTATAATCTGATGAAATAAAGGTATATATGGAGGCAATTTTCATCCCCCCCCCCTCAGACCCCAATAAGATGGCTGCTGTTCCCCTTTTGCCTCATTGCACCAGGTGTCCAACAAAGCAGAACAACCACCACCACATACAAGAGCACATATATAGGGGGCTTCCAAATTGAATTTGCAGGCATGACATTCAGTAAATGAGTCCTGAGATGCAATCTGTGTGATGGTTGGTTGGCAGTGGCAAATATATACATAATAAAAGAAGAGATGGGAAAAAAGATAAAACCACAAAATAGAAGAGAGGGAGAGAGAGAGACTCTATAGCTGAGGAAGCATCTCTTCTTGAGGAAATTGAGCATCACCGCTTCTCTCATTTGAGGCAAAAGATCATTTGCTGTGTATATGTGGGCACTTTTCTCTGCTGGAGCATGGTCTGATATCTACCACCAGCACCACCAGCGCAGAAAATGGCTTGTCATTAATAACTTGAAAGGGGCAGTACCTTGGCTGTGCAAAATTCAAGCCCAGGCCTTCCTTTTGGGGGGACTGCTGGGTGATGGATCATGCACAAATGACCTACCTCAAGTCACTCTGTTGGGGGTGGAACATGCATAATTTAGCAGAAAAAATTGAAACATATTTATGATCCAAAGAAATTTCAAATTGAAAAATAATCAACTCACCAGACAGGGGTTTTTCAATAGAAATTCCAAAGCAAGAATTGAAACTGTATTTCAGCTAATACAAAAGATGAAAGTTTGTCAAGACAGATTCTCAACTATTCAACACACATAAAAGCAGCAAGCTGATTTCCTCCAAAGGCACAAAAAGACTGCTTTGAAAATAGAAATACAGGTGGTATACTTTGCAATTTGACCCTAATTTGTTGCTATGGGCTAAGGTCAAATTGCAAAGTGGTCAAATTGTTAGACAATGTCAGATGGCATGTTTTCCACATGGCACTTGACATTTCATGTCTCTCTCTATTACATGGCAGAGGTTCAATTGAGACTCAACCTCCCAGCAAATTTATTGACAATCAAATTACAGGACAGTCAATTTGCCAGGTACCACCTGTAGCTCTTTTTGGAGAATAAAGAGAGAATTGCATGAAGAAGAGTTTAATTGTTTCCTCCTCCAACAACAACCAAAAAGATATACAGTGAAAACTTGTTACAAAAAACTCCCAGGGACCTTGGTGCAAATATTGTTATAACAAAAAATGTGTTGTATTGAGACTCAAGGTCTTAAATACAGTTTAGGCTGATATTTTGTGGGAAATAAGCAATAAATACTTTAAAGTGCTTCAATTCTAAAATGGAGATCAAGAATTTACAAGGAAAATATGTTGTGTTGTGTTTTTTTCTCAACACCAAGTTTTCTCTGCAGAAATTTTTCTTCTTTGATGAAGTTTGAATGCTGCACTTTCCCATTTTTTTTAGGTTTTCTGCTATTTATAAAGAAAAAAACCTGTATGGTCTAAACAAAGAATCATTGCCAAAAATTTGTTTTAATTAGATATCACAGCCCAAAATGAGTTTGTTGAAAGGAGATTTTTATAACATTATGCCTATGGGAAACTGCCAGGACCAACAATAAATTTGTTATAACAAGACTTATTGCAACATAAATATACTGTATATTTACTTTAAACTCTTCTTGCTATACCTCAGAACCATCCATCTTGGTCTTGATCTGATATCCACTTGATGGAACCCTGCCAACACAGGATGGGTTGACACTGGCTGCTGCTGGTTAACTGATGGCAGGTGAAAAAGCAGAACTGCCTCTTTCTATATATAAATAGGAGCTCATTGTAAGTCTTGTCAGGGGACCAGGGAAAAATAGTTTCCCCCAGAGGCATCTGGGCACAACAGCTCCCTTCAGGGCCCTTTTCCAGATCATTTTCTCTTCTCTCACATGACAAATGGCTCTGGGCAGGAAACACTTCCTTGGCAGCAGAGGAAAAAGTTTTCCTCCCTCTGATTGTGCCATATGAGAGTGTGAAGAATAAGGAATCCATTAGAGTCATGTTTTCTCTTTAAAAAAAAAAAGAAATCTGACATGATATGGGCTGACATCAGAGGGTTTTTTTCTTCAATGGGCATTTTTTGTGACATCAAGCCTTGCTTGCTGTGGTACATGACTGGGATCATTTTCTCCCTTTGTGCTGCGTCTTCCTATGAAATTGTTTTTCTTTAAAGCAACAAATGATTTCCTAAAACGTTTACTGATTTTCCAGGAAGACAGTTTGATGACTTTACTTTTTTTCTGGACACTTGGGTTTTTGCTGAATCAGAATTGAAAAGCCCTCTATATGGGATCCATTATAATCTATGTGATTTGTTCAGCAATTGAAATGCACACAAAAAGTATGCCAAAATGATTGTATTTTCCCCCTCAAATTGGGACCTTATTACTTTCTATAGATCTGGGACAATTAAAAAAATTAGAATAGCGGTAATGAATTATGATCAAATATTTGTTTGCAGCACAATATAGTGTACATTGGCACTTGTATATAGTGCAATAAGCACCTTGCATTATGGCATCCTGCAGAAAACAATTTTTTTGGCTTGATTTTTTACTCTTGTACTTTGCAAAACATTTGCATAAAAAATGAGTTGTACAATGACCATTACGCTTGCACACAAGTGATGTTCCTGGTATGAGCTGAACCACTGTACAGTACTCTACATCAGTGTTCCAGAAGGTCCACAGTTGGCCAGTGATGCAGAGATTTTTTGCAGATGTTTTTAGCTGGTGTTCAAAAGAGTTTCTTCAGTATAATGCAACAAAATTAGCACTGATGAAGTATATTATCTTTATCTAACATTTTGGAAAGGCAATGACAGTTGATATTATCTGAAGAAAAGTGAAAGCTGGCTTTTCTCCTGATTATATGATTTATACAAATTTTCATTCACTGAAATATAATATTTTTTCTCAGAAACCTTTTTTTCCAGCCCACTTTTCTGATTTTTACAGACATTCCATTATATAGCTGCTTTATTGGTTCTTAACTTTATTTTCATTAAAAAACAAACAGCTTTTTAAATACTGTACCTGCAAACATTCTTTCAAACAGAATTGTTTGAGTCTGCAAACATTTAATTAAACTTTTCCAAGTTCCAAAAAATATATGGAAATCTGCTAGTTCATGGGCCTGAAAGAAGTTTGAAATGAACACTGCTCCACATGATTCTTTTCAATTTGTGACAGTTTTGCTTCCAGCAGTTGCATGTAGGAGCATTTGTGCGAAATCCTTGAAAATGACAAGAATGTGCAAATGAGATGAATCAATAACAGACCTGCATGGTTCATCATCAGGGAAATGGAGTGCTGGTGTGATTGATGATGAGAAAGCCAGATGAGAGCTGAGCTTTGCATGTGCCATATGTGCACAAGCCAAATCAATATTCAATCACACAACAACAAAGCTCATGGGTGTGAAACCCATCCTTGAGGGAGAATTGAATTCCATTTCTCAGCATATGCTGATGAACAATACCTATCCCACAAAGGTATGTGTGTGTGTGAAGGGAAATGTGGTCTGTGCTGTGTGCTGGGTTTGAGTAATCTTCCCCCCCTATAGCCTGGGGGTAGATCCTCTTTATTATTTTTATTTTTTTTGCTGGAACCTCTCTTATGAGCACCAAGAGGAGATGGAATTTGATTATGCAGATGCTGGAGAGCCATGTGATGTTCAGGCTGGTGCAGGTCCCTCCAGGAATTCCCAAAACTTCATCTTGACCTGATTTTCTAAACTGCCATAATAGGACCTGTGCTGAGATCATACATACATATACATACATATATACAGTATATGCACACTCAAACTTCAAAGCCATTCCTCATCTGCTGGAATCCCAATTAAAAAATAGGCTATAGTGCTGTGCATAATTGAAGCACAACTTTGCTCTTTTGTGCTAAGCAAGGAAGGAAGGAGAGATGGGATATCCTGTCCTGTCCATGGTGCTGGAGGTTGTTCCTGACAAGATGCATTCAGGAAGCAACAAATCCCCTTGCTTTCTTTTTTTTTTACCCTGGAGCTGGAAAAGGTGGAAGACCACTTTCCAGAACACTGGTTACTTTGATAGGATTGGGTTTAGAGGGCTTTCCAGAAGCAACCCAGGCATGCAGAGCATTTCCCCCCAGTTTTCCTGGATAGGTTGTGGTTCTGATGGGGAGAAAAAAAGCTTTCTGGTTTGCTGAAGATGGGGTTTATCCATGTTTTATTGCAGAAGTGCTTCAGGATACTACTTATATATATACTGTAATTATATGAACATAGAGCTTTGATGTCCCAGAACTTTTCCTCCAAGTTCTGAAGCAGCAAATAATTTTAGCCTTGCCAAACATAGAAAAAACTAAACTGGTCTTTTCACCTTGCCTCAAGAATTTCTGAATTTTTAGCATGAAATAAAAACTCCTAATGAATGAATGAACAGAAAACTTTATTTGCCGCTTTTCAGCGTTCACAAGGCACAACCAAGACTCCCGCATCCAAACCCCCTCCTCACCCAACCCAACTCCACCTAAAGACATTCAATCACTTCAAATATGAGTTTTAGTTCAATGAACAATTTAGAGAGAATCTTTGATGAGAAATCATATAAGGCCAGAAATGTATCTTGATCCTTTAAGATTTAAAAACTCCTACATCAACATCCACCTTCATTCATACGAGGCTCATTGGAAATAAGGTTTCATTTTGGCAGATTGTAGCATATTGCATTTCAGTTTTTGTACAGTGTACTGTAAATCATATGACTTCAGTTTTTTCTAATAATGAAAATCACAGCACAAATCAATTACTCATCACAAATTAAAGTACAAGTTGTACAGCCTGATCCCAGAATTTAAAGAATCTATTAATTGGTAGAAGAAATGATGGAAATTCAATATTAATGCATTTGTATAAACATTGCATGGGGGGGGGGGGGGGTTTAAGTGAACCTTGTGAACACTGAAAAAATAAAATAAACCTCTTACAGATTGTATGAATCACTCAAATAAACTGTGAGAAAATGGCTTCTGGATCAAAGATGAAACATGAAAATATGGGAATGAATGCTTGAGGCAAAATTGGAACTTTACTCATTTAAAATGATTGACATGAGAGGATAAAGAAGCTGAGGTTTGACATTTTCAGATGGACAAATGAATCCTTTTCCTGATTTCAGGAAAATAGAGTGACATATTTAATAAAATTCTATATCCTGGGTCTCAAAGAGAATAATAATGAAGGCTTATATACTGCTGCTGGGGTGATTGAGAAATGGGCAGCTTTTGTCTGCTGAGAGTTGTGAAAGAGCTCTGACTTTCCTGCCCTTGCCCAAAAACTTCATCATATAGCCTCTTGAGTGTTTCATATGCCACAGAAAAGATCATTATTCTCAAAAGAGCACATACAGTACATTTTCATTCACAAACCATTCTCAATTCCTCAGCCTCAAGTTCAGCAGTGAATGCTCATGGATTTCTTATAGAAACCCAGGGAGTGATTTTATTTTCCTTGGCCAGGTTTTCCCCTGGGTTAAGGGTGGAAGCAAATTGACAGGCACATGCCCTGTCACCTTCACCTTGGCAAGATAGGCTTCCTTTGGGGAACAGGAGAGAGTCATTTTTCTTGCTTAACAGACTATACCCAGACAGGCTCCTATACAGTATATATAGTGAGGAAAATATAAGAAAGAGTTGGAAAATGTTTCCAATAATTAATTGCCAGTTATCTCAAAAAGGGATCCTCCAGCAGAAGACCTAAAAAAATTGATTCTTTCTGGGTGCACTATATGTTAGACTTTTTCAATCAGTAATCCTTGGATCAGTCTATGTTTCTTTTTATTTTTTTCTTTTTTTACAGGAAAACCATTACTGTGACAGCTCCAGCAGTGAAATAATGAACAGAACTCCAATGGATTGCTCACATGCTCGAAATTGGGACAAATGTGACTATCTGGTATTTTAGCAAGAACAATTCAGGTCAACTTGCTCCTGAGAAAGCTGACAGCACACAAACAAAAGTGAGTAGTGACAACTTCATGAAAAACACTTCTCAGTTCATTTAATCATTTACATGTAAGTGATGTGCTTAATGTACAAATCCACCCAAGATTCTGTTGCTACACAGAATACAGTCAACTCCCACAGAACAGACCTTCCATGCAACAGATTTTTGCACATCAGACAGTCTCTATAGAAGCAGTTTTCCCTCCCATGCAATGGACTAAATCTGCATAAAAGACTTCCGTTGGTTTCAAATTAATGGTAAAAAGTATAAAAATTCTAATTTTTAAATAGTTGGATTTGCTTAACAGACTTCTCACACAACAGACTAGTCTCAAGTCCATTGCACAGGGGTTGACACAGAATCTAGTGCCTTTCTAATGCTTTCTCTTATTGTGCATTGCAATAAAGTATGTCAACACAAATTTGCATCAGTTGCTACATATACATCAGTCTGTGACATCATCAGTTCAAAGTAATAAATACTGTACAAGTGTTTCACAAATTTACAAGAGATTCTCTCTCAAAATTTGGTGTGATACCTTGTTGGCATCAAAATGCCCCACTCTTGTAAAAATGAAATATTAGTTGAAGGATATAATAAACTGGTGAAAAAATATTTTATTGAAGTATTTTCTGATGTACATTGAAAAATAAAAACAAGGAAAGTGATTTAAACCTCTCAGAACTCTGAAGTCACTCAAACTGTGAGCAATTGAAGAATATAAATTCATTTGTCCAAAAACTTTGAGACAATAGTATACATTAAATATGACTGGAAATTTAAAAAAAATTATGAATGAAGCTATAATTTGTGAAATGATCTACTCTGTACATTCAAGGAACTGGGTCATGAGGGAGTCCCAGAGTGGCAATGGAACCCCTTTGTTGCCTGAGCCAAGGGTGAGCATCAAGGCAGACTCTACAGGGGTCTCCTATGTGGCCTATCCACTGGGAAGCAAATGGCCACCTGCTGCCACCAATGGCAACACTCTCAGGAGGTGCTCCAATGGCATTGCCCTGGAGTTTGCCCACCCTGGGTGAGTTTATTTTCCTCCTCCATTCAAAAAAAACGACAAGAAATTACCTGAAACAAATTCTTCCCTTTCATGAAAAGCAGTTTATGAATTCAGGCTGAACACCTTGTGCTTTAATTTTGGTTCAGTATAATTGCTGCATGCTGCAATCTTATTACTGATATTTTGTTTTTGTTATTAAGGAAGGGAAGAAAGTGTATGCATTTACATCAGTTGTGCAATTGTACATTTTGGCATGCATTTTACTTTCTTTTAATATCCGTATACCGCTTATTTCTCTGTTTTTCATTCTGATGTGATGGAATGTGTTTGGATGAATATGGGTGGGGAACAAAGGGGGATGTGGGAACATTGCTTGAACCTTGTGAATGCTGAAAAGCAGAAAATGAAGCTTACTGCTCAATTCAATTCAGATATATACCATACACATCATGCATGCTTTTACCAAATCAATACATGCGCGCGAATAAAAAAGTTGTACAGTATAATGCAAACTCCGAAGTATTTTCCTTAACTTCATAAAGAATGCAGAAAGCAATTAAAATCTTTGAGTAAAACTCTGTTACTTTGGGGGCAAGAGATCATTTGGAATATTCACTCAAGTATTTCTGCTGGTTTTATATAGTGATCAAAGAATTTTGTTTTTTTTCAGCCACTTATAAAATTTAAAAGATGAATGGAATATCATAAATTTTTGTCACAGCATGGTCAAGTGAATATTTTGAACTGAATCAAGGCACAAGTTCTTCAAATTGGTATTTGATTGGCATTGATTCACAAAACTCATTTTTTAAATGAGTTAAATCTTGTGCATTTGAAATGTATTTGAAAAATGTATTTGATGTATCCTGCACAATAAAAACCATAAAATTGATGTACTGTATTCTAATTTTCTTAAGATTTTTCACTCTGCTAAATTAAAAAAATGCAAAAATGCGCCTAATTTTTTTAAGAAGAAAAAAAGCTTGCATGCTGATGGTACTTGCATAACAAAGGACTTTTCTTTGAAGATTCTTGAGAAGAAAGAGATAATGGAGGATGCCTTTTTTTACTACTTATGCAAATGATGTGCCTTCATTTATGCGAGAAGCAGATTGAATATCTCTGAGGCAGGATAATCTTTTTTTTTAGACACAAAAAAAATAATAAAAGCAGGAGAATGAAAATTTATCCCTGACCTGAAAAATTCCAGGGCTTAAAAGTTTCCTCCATCTGGGTCCAAAATAAAACCCTGATATATTGGCACAAACAATCCCGCATAGTTGGGATTTTTTTTTCCATCATTGTCATAAAAATTCGAAACATATAAAAACAAGGGTCTGTTCCATCAGACAAGGTTTTGTCCATATTTCTGGAGATGAGTATCAACTTCATGCCCCTCGAAAAATGACCTGCTGAAACCAGGGAAACCATTTCCTGGTTCTGCTTGGTTTATTTTTTTCTCTAAATTTTAAATTATTTTGCGTCAAAGGAAAGGAAATTTAATTTGCGGAAATTTCGCATCAAGTTTATCTTGAAATATTCATGAATTTTTTTTAGATTATTCTTCTTTTCAAAAATAAGCTCAAGATGAAAAAAATTACCTGCAATTTATTACAATAATCTTTCATGTTTTTGTCTTCTTTGCTTATTTATTCAGGGTTCCACAGTCTTTTTTTTCACCTAAGAAACCATATTTATTTTCTTTTGTCTATTTTTCTCCGTTCTTCAGAAAGTGGACATTCATCTTGCTGAAGAATTGATGATGAAATGTGGCAGGCAATCTTGAAAATTGAGCTGCTCTTGGTGTTTTTTTGTGTGGAAATTTTTACTGTACTTTTACATCCATCCTAAAAATTGTTTCCATGGAGTACTTTTACCAGAGTTGAGGAAAGTAAAGTGGATCATGAAATGTTTTTTCTTTAAAATATGCAGGGTGGAAATAACAGGAAAGAAGTTGAAGGGTTTTCAGAAATGAATGGCATACATGCCATTTTTATTTCATTTTTGAAAATTAAAATTAAGGTAATAGGTTATATTTTTTCCTCTCGATATTAAAAATAAATTGCAGTCTTTCATGGCTTCCTGATTTCACCTCCCAGCGAACTTGATGATATTTTTTAAAAAGTACAGTACTTGAAGTACTGGCTGAAAATTAGCATATAACCCGGGTCAGAATTTTTGTCAGAGCTTGTGTGAAAAAGGTTGAGAGGACGCGAGGAATAAATTACGTGGGACGCAATCTTTTGATATTTTATTAAGCCTTTTTTATATGCAAATAATTTCAATCATATTCCATGGCGTGGAGAGAGGAATGAAGGAAGAGAGCCTCTGGAAATCTTTTTGCAAATCCATTTTTCCTGGTTTAAAAAAAATCGAAATCCCAACAATAAATGGGTCGACTTTGAAGTTGTGCTAATAAGCTGAATAAAGTAGTACTTGCACATCATGGGTCAGCATATTTCTCCTTTATTCTCTGGGACAAGGTCAAATTTGGTTTTAGATATAATATAAACTTTTTAATATGCTTAATTGTGCTGTTGTCATCTGCTTTTTGTCATCAAGAGTTACACAGTATTTATCTTCTTTGAATGTTCTCAATTAAAATAATCAGCTGCATTTACTTGAGTTCATATCCAAAAATCTTGACTGAATATCATGCTGAAAGATTTAATTTTTATCACTGGTCAAAACTAAAATCGAATTTATCCTCTTCTGGTTGAAAGAAATGTTTTGCAATAAGTGTGTGTGTGTTTTTGTTTCAATCTGCCTTGTTCGTTTCTTTTTGCAGAAGTTGCTGGGCAAGAAGAACTGCTTTGGAAAAGATTCTACTCCTGTTGTTACTGCTGGTGTTGGTGGGATTCCTTGCAATAGGTTCAGCTTTGTTCTCAAGTGAGTTTTTTTTTTTTTCAATTGAACCATATAAAGGTAAAGTGATTTAAACCTCTCAGAACTCTGAAGTCACTCAAACTGTGAGCAATTGAAGAATATAAATTCATTTGTCCAAAAACTTTGAGACAATAGTATACATTAAATATGACTGGAAATTTAAAAAAAAATTATGAATGAAGCTATAATTTGTGAAATGATCTACTCTGTACATTCAAGGAACTGGGTCATGAGGGAGTCCCAGAGTGGCAATGGAACCCCTTTGTTGCCTGAGCCAAGGGTGAGCATCAAGGCAGACTCTGCAGGGGTCTCCTATGTGGCCTGTCCACTGGGAAGCAAATGGCCACCTGCTGCCACCAATGGCAACACTCTCAGGAGGTGCTCCAATGGCATTGCCCTGGAGTTTTCCCACCCTGGGTGAGTTTATTTTCCTCCTCAATTCAAAACAAATGACAAGAAATTACTTGAAACAAATTCTTCCCTTTCATGAAAAGCAGTTATAAATTCAGGCTGAGTTAACACCTTGTGCTTTAATTTGGGTTCAGTAATTGCTGCATGCTGCAATTCTTATTACTGATATTTTGTTTTTGTTATCAAGGAAGGTAAGAAAGTGTATGCATTTAAATCAGTTGTGAAATTCCACATTTTGGTATGCATTTTACTCTCTTTTAATATCCGCGCGTTTACCGCTTATTTCTCTGTTTTTATCCTGATGTGATGGAATGTGTTTTGATGAATGTGGGTAGGGAAAGGAGAGGGTTTGGATGTGGGAACATTGCTTGAACCTTGTGAATGCTGAAAAGCAGAAAATAAAGCTTACTGTTCAATTCAATTCAGATGATATATACCATACCCATCATGTATGCTTGTACCAAATCAATATACATGCGCACAAATAAAAAGTTGTACAGTATAATGCAAACTCTCCAAAGTATTTTCCTTAACTTCATCAAGAAAGCAGAAAGCAATTAAAATTTTTGAGTAAAACTCTGTCACTTCAGGGGCAAGAGATCATCACTAAAGTATTTCTCCTGGTTATATATAGTGATCAAAGAATTGTGTTTTATTTCAGCCCCTTATGAAATTTAAAAGATGAATTGAATATCATAAATGTTTGTCACAGCATTCTCAAGTAAAAATTTTGACCTGAAGGAAGGCACAAGTTCTTCATATTGGTATTTGATTTACAAAACTCATTTTTTAAATGAGTTAAATCTTGTGCATTTGAAATGTATTTGAGTTCATTCATTGGATAAAAAATCTATTTGATTTATTCTGCTCAATAAAAGCAATAAAATGAATGTATTATAATTTTCTTAAGATTTTTCACTCTGCTAAATTAAAAAATGCAAAAATGCGCCTAATTTTCTTAAGAAGAAAAAAAAAGCTTGCATGATGGTACTTGCATAACAAAGGACTTTTCTTTGAAGATTCTTGAGAAGAAAGAGATAATGGAGGATGCCTTTTTTTACTACTTATGCAAATCATGTACCTTCATTTATGCGAGAAGCAGATTGAATATCTCTGAGGCAGGATGATCCTTTTTTTTAGACACAAAAAAATAAAAATAAAAGCAGGAGAATGAAAATTTATCCCTGACCTAAAAAATTCCAGGGCTTAAAAGTTTCCTCCATCTGGGTCCAAAATAAAACCCTGATATATTGGCACAAACAACTCCGCAGTTGGGGTTTTTTTTTCATCATTGTCATAAAAATTCGAAACATATAAAAACAAGGGTCTGTTCCATCAGACAAGGTTTTGTCCATATTTCTGGAGATGAGTATCAACTTCATACCCCTCGAAAAATGACCTGAAACCAGGGAAACCATTTTCTGGTTCTGCTTGGTTTATTTTTTTTTCTCTAAATTTTAAATTATTTTGCGTCAAAGGAAAGGAAATTTAATCTGCGGAAATGTCGCATCAAGTTTATCTTGAAATATTCATGAATGTTTTTTAGATTATTCTTCTTTTCAAAAATAAGCTCAAGATTAAAAAAATTACCTGCAATTTATTACAATAATCTTTCATGTTTTTGTCTTCTTTGCTTATCTATTCAGGGTTCCACAGTCTTTTTTTTCACCTAAGAAACCATATTTATTTTCTTTTGTCTATTTTTCTCCGTTCTTGAGAAAGTGGACATTCATCTTGCTGAAGAATTGATGATGAAATGTGGCAGGCAATCTTGAAAATTGAGCTGCTCTTGGTGCTTTTTTGTGTGGAAATTTTTACTGTACTTTTATCCATCCTAAAAATTGTTTCCATGGAGTACTTTTACCAGAGTTGAGGAAAGTAAAGTAGATTATGAAATGTTTTTTCTTTGAAATATGCAGGCTGGAAATAACAGGAAAGAAGTTGAAGGGTTTTCAGAAATGAATGGCATACGTGCCATTTTTATTTCATTTTTGAAAATTAAAATTAAGGCAATAGGTTATATTTTTTCCTCTCGATATTAAAAATAAATTGAAGTCTTTCATGGCTTCCTGATTTCACCTCCCAGCGAACTTGATGATATTTTTTTAAAGTATAGTACTTGAAGTACTGGCTGAAAATTAGCATATAACCCGGGTCAGAATTTTTGTGTGAGCTTGTGTGAAAAAGGTTGAGAGGACGCGAGGAATAAATTACGTGGGACGCAATCTTTTGATATTTTATCAAGCCTTTTTTATATGCAAATAATTTCAATCATATTCCATGGCGTGGAGAGAGGAATGAAGGAAGAGAGCCTCTGGAAATCTTTTTGCAAATCCATTTTTCCTGGTTTTTAAAAATCGAAATCCCAACAATAAAGGGGTCGACTTTGAAGTTGTGCTAATAAGCTGAATAAAGTAGTACTTGCACATCATGGGTCAGCATATATTTCTCTTTTTTTCTGTGGGACAAGGTCAATTTGGGTAATATAAACTTTTTAATATGCTTTATTGTGCTGTTATCATCTGCTTTTTGTCATTAAGAGTTACACAGTATTTATCTTCTTTGAATGTTCTCAATTAAAATAATCAGCTGCATTTACTTGAACTCATATCCAAAAATCTTGACTGAATATCATGCTGAAAGATTTAATTTTCATCACTGGTCAAAACTAAAATCGAATTTATCCTCTTCTGGTTGAAAGAAATGTTTTGCAATAAGTGTGTGTGTGTTTTTGTTTCAATTTGTCCTGTTTTTTATTTTTGCAGAAGTTGCTGGGCAAGAAGAACTGCTCTGGAAAAGATTCTACTCCTGTTGTTACTGCTGGTGTTGGTGGGATTCCTTGCAATAGGGTCAGCTTTGTTCTCAAGTGAGTTTTGTTCAGTTGAACCATATAAAGGTGTATTTGAAACTTCAACTATTGCAGTTAACCCACAGTTAACTCTTGATTAATACAGTTAATCCTTGATTAAGTATCCCCCAATTTAGTGCCACCCTTGCTTAGTGCAAATTTCCCAGGAACAAATCTCCCTCCATTGTGTTTTCAAAGGGAACCCCAATTTCTGAGTGCCAAGTGCCAACTCACTTAGTGCCACAAAAAACTTCCTGTCAGTGTAAAATAGGCCAAAATCAGAAAAAATAAGGCATATTTGTAGGTAAATTACCAGATTTATTACTGAGAATCATGTGCCCATGTTCAGGATAAATAAAAATTCCTTTTTCAGAATTTACATTCAATTAGGTGCAGGGCTTAATTAAAATATGTCTTCCTCACCAAAGAGCATATCTAAAACAGCAGGAATTTCTTTTTTTTTTTAATCACTAAACATGATCTTGGAATCCTTTGCTTTTATTGAATGGCTGATACTAAACTGCAAAAAACGGTTCCTGCTTTTTATTTACTGGGCCTCTGGTATTAAAAAAAAACTAACTGATTCTGACATTAAAAAAAATTAAAATGTAATAAAAGCATTTCATTTGACATTCAAATTATTTGGTGTGGCTTTCTATTTTATAAAACAGGCTCAATGGCCTGAAAATTCTGCAAATAAGATGTATATTTCACACATATTTCAAGCCCTTGAATGAAGCTTTCTTTATTGATGAGAATATGCCAAATTTCTAAATCAAAGATTGGTTGCATTTAATATTTCAAATCCTACTTATTTCTCAGGTCCTTTCATGGCTCTGTGATTACTGTACCTATATACAATAAAATGTTTGACATGAAGAAAAGGGAAAGCCTTGTCAAAATTTGTTTCTGGCCCCAAGGAAATTTGTGCACACAACAAAAGAAAAAAAAAGAGAATGCCCACCCCTGTATATAAACTGTTATCCCTTTGTATATGCGGTATATATGCATGCATCAGGCAGGTTGATGTCAGCCACCTGGAACCCATCACCGGCAGCAGCCCCGGAACCCCGGGTGTGCCAGACCCATTCCTGCGTGCGGGCATCAGCTAGGATGCTGGCCAGGATCGACCAGTCCAAGGACCCCTGTCAGGACTTTTACGCCTTCGCCTGCGGCAGTTATTTGGAGGACAATTTCCTCAACCACGACCAGGACCAGAGACACGTGCTGCAAGAGATGAATCTCAGGCTGAGCACAGTCATCAAAAGTGAGAGACCTGTATGTAATATATAGGTCATATATCACCCTGACTGACCTCACTCACTCACTCACTTATAAACCTAATGGAAACATTTTATTTGTCTTCACCACTTTTGTATGCATAACCCAAGTGGGGAGCTATTATTTCTGTGACCCCACAAATGATGCACACTGGGGTCACAATTGGTGTACAGCATGGGCTATTCTGGGGTTACAAGCATGCACCTCTGTAGACAAAAATTTTGCTACCATTCCAGGGCTACATTTGGTGTGCAAATGTGACATAACACGAGTATCACGCAAATGTACCAACTGTAACCTTGGTGTAACTTATATGTTTAAAAATGTTACCCTGAGTAATCCTGCTGGTGTGAACACACAATTGGTGCACATTAGGGATATGCACGTGCAACAGAAGAACTTTGGTACACTTCAGGTGCACAACAGGGTCACTTGTGTAGAATTACAAACATCTCCACAGTGTGCACCAAATTCCCCAATCAGGCAGCTATAGTGGTACCTTACAATTTGACATCCATCAATTCAACCATCCCGCAATTTGACGGTAAAATTTTGCTGGGTCATTAACTTTCAATTTGACCTCTTGCCCTGCAATTGTCATGGGTCCATTGGATCCCAGACAAAGGCCTTGAATTGTGCAGTCATCAGAATGCAAGTTTTGAATAAGAACTCAAACTCTTTTCAGAGGAGTTTATTCTTGTTGTCCAGATTCTCATTTGGCTGTTAATGAAATGGTTGTTTGGAATGGCAGAGTCAATTGTAAGTTGGTGAACTCAGAAGAATGAATAAGATGATTTAAGTTGAAAGGCCCTTTCACGCAAAATTCTCACTTCTTCTCTCAAAGAGGAATGAAGGCCTTTATATACCCAGGTGCTCAGACTGGGTCAGGAAGAAATTAAGGGATTCATTCCTGGCTCAGGATTGGAAAATTTAGGGAAAATCACAGAAGTGATGACCACTTGTTGGCCTTGGGTGAGGCTCAGTGAATATTTCAAAAACAGGATCTTGGTGAGGCTCACTGGCCTCAAGATGCAAAAAGCTTTCTTGGACAGTGGCACAAAAGTTTGCAAAAATATCCCAACTTTGATGCACAGAAGTTATACATAGGGTCAAAAAAGCATTTGGTTTTTCAGTGTCACAATCTCAACTCAGTGAATTTCAAAGAACATGATCACATACGCACAAGGTAATCACACGAAGTCTTTCAGGAATAATCAATGCAAGGTTTTCAACTCTGATTAGTTTGTGAATCGGCAGTGGAATGTGTTCTTGTAGTTCACTTTTAGGAGGAAGGAGGAAAGTTGTTCTCCTTGAAGTCAAGGATGATTCTGTGCATTGTCATTCAAGTCCTTCGGGACTTTTTTTTTCTGAGGCCCTTGGACCAAATGACCAGTTTTTGCAGGATGTGATGCCCCAGGATTATATAATATATCAACTTATTGCCTTGCACTGCAGTCCCCAACATATACAGTGGCCCCCCGCCTAACAGACCTCCCGTGTAAGGGATTTTCACCAAACAATTATGTAATTGAATTCGTGTAAAGGACTTTTTGTCTAACAGACTTGTCCCATGCATGAATCAAGTCCATTAGACGGGGGTTGACTGTACAGTCAACCTCTCTAAATTGAATTTCAAGGGACCAGCAAAAAATACCTGCTATCAAGAAGATTTTGAGTTTGGGAAGCAACAATTTTTGTTGTGGAAATCACAGAAAATTTGCGGGAAATTGTAATTGGTGATATTCTGGGTCTTAAATTGCTTCTTGGATGAGTTGAAAAGAAGATGACAACGGACTTGGAGGCAAGATTCATTTGGCCAATTATCCTTTCACTTCCTTTCAAAACACATCAAGATACTACTGTATGTCCTCTGTCTTGTGTAAGGAGAATGAAAGAAAAAAAACTCAGAAAATGTGAGTTAGAAAGATTTTAGAAGAAGTCCTTTGAATTAGGAAGGTTTTTAATGCATTATTGTTCCCAAGTGAGCTCAGACAGGAGGACTTCATCTCTAAATGGAGAAATTGCTGGGACCAAGAAAACAAATTGTACAATATTGAGAATTTTCTTTCTTGCTGTAGTGGAATTTTACTGTACTTATTTTTTATTTATTCATTTTATACTCTCAAACTTCTATCATTGGCAGGATGGTGGCCTTTTGTCATTCAACTGAAAAGTTTCTTTGTTATTGAGGTGATACTTGTTTATTTAGATCCCTGGAAAATCCTTTCAAATCTTCATTTGACCCACAGAGGAAGTACCAACAGAGGAGAAATTAGGACAAGTACTGCTGAAGGTACACTAGTCTATACAGTACATGTATACAAAGCCCTTGAAGTCTTTTTGTTCAATTTGGAACCGTTTTCCTTACGCAAAGTTAAGAAAAACAAGTCAGGATTTGTTTACTGGGTTTATGATTATGATGGAAACATTTCGCTGCAGGTGCTTTTCCAAAGGTATTATATAGAACAGTAATGGAGTTATTTTTTAAAAAGATTTTAGAATGAAAAAGGATTATAATAAAGTAATCTATACTGTAATATATACTGTAGAAATAATGATGGAAGCATTTTAAATATAGGATATACTGTAATACAATGGAAAATAACTGCACAGCCTTTGAATGTTAGATGTAAATTTTTGTCCAGTATTTATTAAAATTGGAACAAAGTCGAAAAGCCCACTAAATATTACTCATTATTTCAATGCCTTACATTTTATGAATACATATGAAGTATGCATTGTCTTAAACATAAGTTTCAAAAAACCTAATAATGTATCTTCAATAATATTCCCAATTTGATTTTAGATTTATTGAAATTCATGTACAATTGTTACTCTGTATGCCATATGTATGCGCCATGAATGACTGAAAATTCAATTAAATAATCATGGTAAAATAAAACCCATTATAGACATTAGTGCAGAAAGCAACTAAATTTTTTTTGAATATTTACATTTCAATACATCTTAAAATGTCTGTGCTTGAACATAAATGTGAATGTTTTTTTGGGGGCTGGTGCTCAAATGACGGAGTTTCATAGTTATTTAAAAAAAATAATATTGTTCATTGACAATTCATTTCTTTGATTTTCTTTTAATTTGAACATACATTTTAAATTGAGTTTTTTAAAACACAAGTGAGTATTTTTATTGAGGCTAGTTCTCATAAGTCAGGAAGTTTCAGTTCTTTCTTTATCCAAAACAAATTGAATGTTGAAACTATTAAGTAAATAATAAAAAGGAAAGTGGAAGAGTTTTGTCTTTTCTAACTTCTCGGTTACAGTCGTTCACTAAGTTGTCGACACCACTTTCGGTTCTTGAAGATGTTCAGGACGTACTTGTTGTGTAAGTGTTGAAATCACACAACATAGAGTCTCTGACAAGTGTTCTTTTTTTTCTGACAAGACCAAAATATGAAGTCACTGCATCTCAATAAAAAAAATAGTGAGAGAGAAGATAAAACGTTTTTATTCCAGTCTGACAAGTGTGAAAAGCCTCACTTGCCGCAAGACGAATCCCTTTTCCACAAGTGTCATCTGCAAAGTTCCAAAAAAATTAAAGAGACAAGGAGGTTATAGTTCTTTGCAGACCCCCCACTCTGGAGAGCTGCCAAGCAAACGCTTCTCCACTATTACACCAATGATGCCATTCTGTGTTCCTATATATGTTTCACACTATTCGTGACCCCAAAAGATCTATAGGGAAGATCTTTTGAATAGGACCGTTCGTAACTATTTTGAAGAGAGGTCCTATATTGGAGTTCGTAAGGTCTGTGGGTGAGGAAAGAATTTACAATGACTTGTGATTTATGGTGAGAGTCCTGCTGGCAACAATGGATGATTCTGGAAAGAAACAAGGAAAAGTTTGCCCTGCTTCTGACTCAAGTACCCAGACTTTCTAGAATTTATGCATTGGGACAAGCGAGATTTATTTTTATTTCCATCAGACACAATAATATCCTCCTCAGCTGCATTGAAAGATGAATGTGTTCCATTCTATTTCCTATAGAAAATTTGCAGTAGTTTTTTTTATAAAGAGGGTGAGTCCTTTAATTATATTTTTCATACTAAAGTGTTGAATTCTTTTGGAGGGGGCAAATGTGAGAATTCATGATGAAGAGATGCTGTGCCTTTGGTGTGTGTGGTATAGATGATAACTGCTAGAAAACCCCTTTCCAGGGGTATAATAAGAAGCAGCAGCAGGCTGTACTTTCCAGAGGAGAACCCTTTCATTATTCTTACCCCCACAAGGGAATTGTGACAGGGTATCCATACATTTTTCTTTTTTTCTCTCTCTCTCTCTCTCTTGGCTTTTGTCTGAGTGATTCATGTAATCTCTATAATAATAAAAAAAGGTGTGGGGGTGAACTCCGCGGTTTAGAGACTTACTCTTTCACCTGCTTTCGCACGTCTTTAAGAAAGACCTTTGGACCGGGGACGACCTGAGCTTCGAGACCTTTCGCTGTCTAATGCGCTTTGAAGAAATGCTTGCCAGGACACTCACTTACCACGTGTTCACCTTGTTTGACGTGTATGTGGTGCCTGATGAGAAAAACAGCTCCACTTACTTTTGGCAGGTGTGTGTCATATCATTTTCAGATGACTTTCTATATAAACAGTGAGACCCTGAGATGCGGACGTAATTGGTGCATCAAGAGTGTCCCAAAGTCAAAATGTCCCTAAGTTGAGTCTTGTTTTCCCAGCATAGAGTTACATTATATAATTTTTTATTGATGTTTTGTGGAAGAAAAATTCTTCAGAATTCCCTGAAAAAAATTGTTTGCCACTTGAATTAGAATTAGTGAATACATGTTCAACTCAATGAGAACATTTGGAGCATTGAATAAGTGTATATCTTTGTACTGTACACTGAAATTTTGGCCTCCACAAAAATAACATTCAAGTAAAAAAAAATGTAGAAGTCCCTCTACGCTGGAGGTAATTTTTTAATTAGCTGAATGGATGGTAATTTGGTGAGAGAAATGCCCAAGAACATTTCTTACATCAATTTTAGGGTTGGAGATATCTTCTTGTAATTAGGCTGTATATGTACCATATTTACTCGAGTACCAGCACGCGCACCTTTTTTCTCAAATTTCAAAAGAAAAAAGGGGCGCGCGTCATAAGCAGGTACAAAATTTTCAAGAAGTTTTTGGAAGTTGTGGGTTAATTATACTTGATTATAATGGGGAAATTTGTGAAAAATTTACCAAGAAAACGTTTTTTTACTGAAAATTTTGAAAATTGATCAGACGATTCATGTTCAATTCACATCCAAAATCAAATTTTTGGTTTTTACTTTTGAAATTTTTTGGTTTTAGAGTCACTAAAAATGCACTGCGCGTCTTACTTGGGGATACAATTTTAGCCAAATTTTGAAATGAAAAACCCCTGTGCGCGCCTTATTACTCAAGGGCACGGGGGTATTTGAGTAAATACGGTATTTGCAATTTTATCACAAAATGTCCTTATGTTGAGTCAGTGTCCTCATGTTGGGCCTAATTTATTGATTTTTTCTGGGAAAATAAGTGTCCTTATGTTGAATTGTCTGCAGGTTGAGGCGTCCGCATGTGGGGGGTCTCACTTGTATATAGAAAGAAGCAGGATTATTTTCCTTATTCTTGTTGTTGTTGTTGTTGCTGCAGATTTACAAGGGCAGAACAGGGATTGACCCTGGCTACTTGTGCAAAGACGGATCTGATCCGGATGCCACGAAATACGTGAATCTCTACAAAGGATACCTGACTAAGACGGCAGCCATGCTTAGCAAGGATGACAACAGCGACTTTCTTGAGCCCCACAGAGAGAAACTCAGGGCAGGGGTTTCGCAAATAGTCGAGTTTGAGAAGAAGCTGGCTGAGGTATATTTATTTCTGGATGAGACATACAGTATATATGCACTCTTGTTAATTATACACAGTAAAATTATTCTATATACATGAAAAGAAAAAAAAAGAATTTTTACTTGCCAGGAACACCCTGGGATTGAGCCAGATGCATCAAACTTGCCCCTGACCAAATCCAATTTTGTAGCAGGATTTTGCACTGCAAAAGTTGTCCCACAAAGGTTAAAAAGTTGCTTGGTCATGCAGTGCATGAGCTTTTCTTTGATGTGTGTGCAGGAAATATTCTGAAATCAAAGTCATTCAAAACTCAATGAAAAATGTCTGTCCTATTGCTTTGAAAAAAAAAGAATAGGAATAGTAAGCTTGAAGGGCAATGAACAAGATAGATGCAACCTTAAAAACATTACTGCCATTCAGGTGGTACCTTGCAATTTGACCTCCCGCAATTCCACAAAAAATTTTGCAGGGAGATTGACTTGCAATTCAACCCTTGCCCTGCAATTTGATCTGCTTTGGCATGAAGAAAAACGTAAAGTATTAATATAAAAAATTAAAGTACTTTCCAGAGTGTTAAACTGACTAAACGTTAAACTGGGATCAAACTGTTGTCTAGTCCTTATGTAAAGTTATTCCATGGTGGACATTATGAAAACCTTTCAAAAACCAATTCCTCAGCTAATTTTGGCTAATTATGGTTTTTTCAGGCTTTGTATAGATGTTGGAGCACCTCTTTCAATAAGTTGAAAGTGTTCATGAGTCAAATATGGCCCTTTTCTTACTCCTTTTTCTTGAATCATGTGTTTCAGATCATGGAAAAAGTTGACTGTCACTACACCACAGGAAATGACTCTGTGGAGCAAGAATTGAATCTCATGTCATTGGCTGAAATTAGTGCTCTGCTGCCAAAGGTACTCAATCATGACTTTTTTTTTAATATGTGTCCACACACAAAGTAATCAGAGAGAGTATTTGGAGTCATGTTGCAATTTTACTGTTGTGTGGAGAAAAGTGTAATAATCTTTACTGGAATTCAAGAATATATGATGGCACTTTTAGATGGTTTCATTTCCATTCATACTTCATAGCACAAAAAATGTGTATTTTTCTTTTTTTTTAAGAAGCAGAACCAGCCTTTCTCTAAGGAGTCAGTCATATTAATTTTAAATCAGTTGAAAATAACCTCTACCTAAATTGTTGTCATGTTAATGCAGAACAAAGTCTAAGAAATTGATACACTGTATTCATCTTCCATCATAAGATGGGCATGAAGAGATAATCAAAAGACAGTTTCATAAAACTCCAATACAAGGTGTATTTAAATTATAAATCCCACATATAGTCAGTGCAGAATTACATTTTTGCAGATAAACTGGGAAATCATGCTGAGCAAGCAGCTTGGGATTGTGGGCTCCACAATTGATGTGAAATCCATGGTGATTGGTCTGAACTGCAAAGCCTATTTCCTGGAACTGGGCACCCTACTTGCATCCACTTCTGAAAGGTCTCTTTATTGGATAGCACTACAAATTTCTTACATTTTTAGATCTCTAAAATCCCATGAATAATCAACCAACCATTTTTCAAATGAGGGATGGTTTCAAAGCTGCTGTGCTGGCATCAATGACTTGAAGTAATGGCCTTTTGGGATATGCCCCAGAAAACTGTTTCTGAGATCAAGAACAAGATACAGTGTAGGACATGGCATTTTAAAAATGGTTTTTTTTTAAATTTTATTACAGAATTCAACTTTCTATATTCTTCACAAATGTACACATTTTGTATCAATTACAGACAAATGATGAAATAACTTCTGTTGGCATGCTTGGTGTCCAAAAATGTAAACCATGACTATTTTTAAAGTTTATGTCACATATTTGGTGACCTTGACACCATTTTTTAAAGCACAGTTTTCAAAGAAATGCATATTTTTGTCAAATATAGCCTTTTGCTTACCTTTCAGCTGTACTGTATCTTCATATTTTTTACTTATAATGATGAAACAGTTGCTTATATATATACTGGTGGTGTGAAAATCAGGTACTGTACATTTAAATGACAGACCCTTTTGATGTATCTTTTCTTCATGCACAAGAGTCCTGGCTGATTATGTGGTATGGAGACTGGCCCTTCAATTCCTGCCCTCCATGGGACCCAGGTTCCACCAGATCTGGAAAGACATCAGAAGGCAGATCCCTGGCACCAAGGGCCACAATGAAAAGGTCTATGATTCCAGGTACTTCTTCCCTGTATACACAGGAAAAACAAATTCTCCCTATGTATATGCATATGGTTGCATACTAATACTGGTCAATACCAAAATACTGTCAACCTCCCTCACACACCGGTACCACTGTCTACCGAAACTGGACCACCGTCCAATAAACATGTAGTTCCTGGCGTTCCGAATGTTAGGAGTTTTGTTCGTACTTCACAGCTGCTGCTTTTCAATGGATCAATCATTCCATCATGACCACATTTGAAAAAAAATAATAATTTTTAAACAGGTCTTGGATTTCATCAATGAGATGAAGAGCCTGTTTCTGGAGAAAATTGAGTCCCAGTTGTGGATGTCAGCTTCAACTAGGGACAAGTGCAAGGAAAAGGTTCACAACAGCGCCATCTATAAATATCCCAGCCCTTTCCTGAAATGCTATGTTTACATTTTATTTGACAGGTGCAGAATATGACAAGCAAAGTGGGGTTTGATGAGAATATCAAAAGTCCCAAGTTCTTGGATGAATACTATGACAAGGTGTGTGGTTTTTTTTTGTTTGTTGGGAGAAACACACAATTTTAATTTAAGAAATGATAATTTGATTTTCATTTGCAGGTGAATGTGAGCAGCAACAAGCATTTCTTCTTCAACAGTCTCAAACTGATGGCTTTCCAGACAGAAAATGACCTGCAGAAGTTGCTGAGGAATGTTGACAAAAAGAGGTTGAATATTTATTGTTTACAATTATAGTGAGCAGCAACAAGCATTTCTTCTTCAACAGTCTCAAACTGATGGCTTTCCAGACAGAAAATGACCTGCAGAAGTTGCTGAGGAATGTTGACAAAAAGAGGTTGAATATTTATTGTTTACAATTATGAGGCCATCAAAAAAATTTAATTTTCCAAATTTCCAGAGACTGGCCTGTGCCCACTTTGTTGGTGAATGCCTTCCACAACCCATTTGCAAATGAAATCAGTGAGTACATATACATGTTAAAGTATGAAAAAAGAAAGAAAATAAACAAAATGAATGTTTATTCCTCAGTTTTCCCTCTGGGAATCCTCCAAGAGCCAATTGTGCACTCAGACCTGCCAATGTAAGCAAAATAATATTCCCTGACTCATTGCTGGTCTTCTTTGCAGAAGATCAATTTTTAGAATGCTTTGGCTATAATATAAAACTTCCATGTAGTCTATACGTTGGTGACCTAAGGACCACCGTGTACTCTAACCCGTACCCAAACTGTAGTGTCCATATATTTTCCTCAAAACCTTATCGTACTTTTAGACCCAAAGTGGATTTGTATGCCTCACAGGAAGGAGATATGATCCCAGTGGAACCCTGGGGCTCAAGTGGGACCCTGAAGTGGAGGCAGTTTACAGAGGCAAGGCATTTTGCCTCATCAAGCAGTACAATCAGTTCAGGATCCCTGGGACTTCTGACCATGTGAGCTGATGAAAGGAACCATGATGCTTATATACAGAGGATGATGGTTCAAGAGTTCTGTCACTACCTTGCTGATATCAAAGTTATTTATATTGTATAAATTACTAAAATTGTATGAATTCATTAAAATTGTATAAATTCATTAATATTGTAAGAAGTTATTGCAATATTAGAGATTTATTGACATAACATAAATGTATTAAAATTGTATGATAAATGTAAAAAAAATTCCATGAATTATTAAAATTGTACAGCCATTAAAATAGTAAAAATTCATTGAAATTTTATACATTTATTAAAATTGTATATATTCATTAAAATTGTATAAATTCATTAAAATTGTATAAATCCTTTAAATTGTACCAATTTATTCAAATTGTGAATATTCACATGTATAAATTATTATCCCAAACTGTTGGATGTTAACAAAAGCTTCAAGACTACGCAAGATTGTCTTCTATGCTTAGTAGCGCTTTAAACCTTTATTCAATGATTTCTGTTGAGACAATCTCTTGTCAAGAAGTGTTAGTCTTTATGGCCGGAGTAAAGCGAGTGAGACAACTTCTCTTATTCCAATAACGTATATTTTGTATTGTGCGCAACAACAGTCCAGACCAGCAATGAGCACAGAAGGAGTGTTTGGACACTCCTTTATAGACTTTGGATGCACAAGACAGGTGACTGGCCATGCGTGAATAGGAATAAACAGAAAGTAGACCAGAGCATGTGAATGAGCAGTTGCCAGACACTGTTGCAACGTTCCGGTATGCCAATTCCAGTGCGTTGCTATGCGGAACTTCAACGCATGAAACTCAGTTTGAGAACAGGGTATTATTAACCTGCTTGAGGACTCACTAATGTTATGATGACAATATATTAATTTATCTCCCCAACCCTACCCCCTAATCCCTATACTGTATATACACACATAAACATGAATTATATTTGTCCAGTACAGCTAGTATACAGTAGCTATTTTTGTAATAATTGCTGGTGTGTCCATCAATTCCAAGGTGGATGGGAACCTGACTCTCAGTGAGAACATCTGCGACGTGCTGGGCCTGGACCACGCGTGGACAGCCTACAGGCGGCACCTGGACACGCGGGATGGGCCAGAAGAGGCCCTGCCTGGCCTGGGCCTGACCAACGAGCAGCTTTTCTTCACGGCCTATGGCCAAGTCTGGTGCGAAGTCAAGGCCACCGAGTCCGTGGAAACGTCCCTCAACAAAGACGACCACAGCCCAGGGAAATTCAGGACCATTGGGCCCATTCAAAACATTAGGGGCTTTGCAGAGGCATTTCAGTGCAAACCCGGCGACTACATGGACCCAGGCCACAAGTGTGGCATGTGGAGCTGAATATTTCTTCTTTCTTTTTTCTTTTTGCAGACAAATTCAGCAAGCTTTTTTTTATATAAATGATGAAAATCAAATCTTTTTTTTTTCTTTTGCTGCAAAAAAACATTTCCTCATTATTCTTGCCTTGCTGGAGAGCAAAGAGATCTCATCATCATCATGAGGATGAATAACCAGCTGCTGCACCAAAATTAAGATTCCTTTTATATGAATATAAATGGCATCATATCATCACATCTGCTCTTTTGCAGCATCAATCACCAGGAAGGCATCTCATCAGACATTTCCCCTGCTGGTGATGCTCTTCCAACTGTGATACAAACCAAGTTTTTGCATCATCCACACAGCAGGACTTATACTTTGTTATTCTACTTTGTGTCTTGTGTTTTTTTTTTGCTGCTGCTGGAAAAAAAGAGAGACAAATTTAAAACCATGCACAAAGAAAATAAAATCGCTTTTTAATATATTGTCAGCATTATTGTGATGACCCTTATTTTTATTATCACTCAATAACTGGCTCATCATCATCCAATTCAGAGTCTGTACTGCTGGAGCTCAAAGTGCAATAAGCAATCCTCTTCAAGGTATTGTTGCTGTCTTCTTCATCATCCTTGTTGCTGGTGTCAATGAGGTCCTTTTCAAGTTCATAAAATGGAGGTTGGATTAAAGTCAAAGAGCTTTTCCAGGCCTTCAGGACAGATTTCTCTGGGGGTTTCCACATTTCAACAGGGAATATGAAGCTGGGAAAGTTGAGAACCCTGCAAAAAGTACACAGTAACATCTCACATTTATGGGTGAAATCAAATGATTTTTCTAAAGTCTTGACAGAAAGCCAATAGAGAATACTGCACAGCATCTTAAAACTATTTTTGCAATGAAATTTTCAATTCTGGTCTTGAAAGAAACTTTTTTTACCAATGTTTCTGCAGGTAGAAATTTCCTGACTGTAGGGAGGCACATCCTGAGCTAATTTTCTACAGAATAAAGATCACTGTTGAATTTTCAAACAATGATGAAAAATCTGAGAATGCCAGAAATTCTGGTATGACATGAAACCTTTTTCTGGTCATAAATTTTGAAAATCTCATTACAGAAAACTATTCAGTCTAGCAAATTGTTGCTCTATATAGTCCCAAAAGTGTGATGTAACATAATTTTTGGCATATTTTGTGGGAGGGAGCGACATCTTTGCATGAGTAAAGACTCAACTGCTTGGATTTCTCCTCCATCCGCTCCAGGAAGACATTCCTAGAGCCAAGGAGAAACAGATAACCAATCAAGAAGACCCCTTTCCAGAAGACCTTGCAGGGTTGCTGAACCAGGGCTTCAGCAAGATCAACTTCCCTGATGAGTTCATGGAGGACACTCAGCAAGGATTTGTAATTGAGATGCTCTGTGTTGGTCAATTGCTTCAGGTTCCTGCAAATGTTCTTGGCTTCAGTGAGGCTTTGATTGCATGACACACAGCATTTTTGCTGGCTCAAGCAAGAGTTCTTTTGAGAACATTGGGGGCAAATGAGGGTCATTGTGTCTGGCAAAGAGTTTATGGTTGGCCATTGGTTTGAACATGCTGGGCAAGAGCAGGTGAATCTCCATTCCTTCTGCAAGCAGGACATCCTGTGGAAAATGATGATGTTTATTTTATGAGTCTCTTATTGTGTGATTCAAATTGTTTGTCATTCCGAATTTGACTTTAAACTGTATTAGATTTTATCACACATATTGAGTACAGTGAAAGATCACAGCTGTTTTTCAAGGTATGTTTAAATTTTGTATTAGGTTCCATCATGCAGGAATTGCCAATCTGTCAAGAAAAGCTCTCACTTTATCTTGATCAGATTTCATACAAAGGAAGAGGTGCCAGGCAACAACCTAAATATTTTTCAACAATGGAAATTCAGGAACAGAAAGTTTAATACAGTATTATCTTGAATTTATATGAGTAGGGAATGTAATTCTCAGTAATCACCATATGTAATTCCTTTAAAATGCCTCAATTTCTTTATTTCTAGCACATTTTCAATCTATCACAAGAAGGATTTATTACTGTGATACTATAAGTGGAAAGGCCCTTAATATTGAGGGTTCACTTATTGTGTAAATAAACACTGTTCATTCTCAAGTGTGACAGATTTCTGATGATTGGAGAAACATCATTAGCAGAATAATAATGAATGACTATGTATACCGTATTTACTTGAGTACCATGCGCCCTTGAGTAAGGCGTGCACAGGGGTTTTTCAGTTGAAAATTTTGCAAAAATCTTATCCCCAAGTAAGACGCGCACCCCAATTTTTAGTGAATCTGAAACCATAAAATTTCAAAAATAAAAACAAAAAAATTTGACTTTTGGCGTGAATTGAACAAAGATCTGATGAATTTTCAATTTTTTCAATACAAAAATGTTTTCTTGTTATATTTGTTCCACATTTCTCCATTATAATTAAGTATAATGCAAACATAACTTCCTATAAAACTTCTTGAAAATTTTGTACCTGCTTATGATGCGCACCCCTTTTTTTCTTCTGAAATTTGGGAAAAAAGGTGCACGTGGTACTTGAGTAAATACTGTATATGTATATATATTTACAACTCGAGTAAATACGGTATATGTATATATATATATACAACCTTTGAGGAAAAGGAGTGTTTTGTGCACTGCCTGCAGCCCCATAACCCATCAGCACTTGCTCCCCCTTGGCAATTCCTTTCATGGCCACCACCACCAACTTGTCCTCATCCATGGCCCCCACCACACAAGCATTAGGCACACATGAATGGTTGAGGAAACTGATGGTGGGACACATGGCCAGTCCCACCACTTGAGAGCCCTGGGGAGACTCATATCCTGAACATGGCACAACCACACTGGATACAGTGAAGGTCTGTGTTTTCAGATGTCGCACATAGTGTAGGACAAGTCTGGAAATCAGCAGGATGTCAGCATCTGACTGCTGGTCCTTTGATGTGAGCTCTGTGGTGGCTGGGGTCACAGAGCCAAAATAACCACAGCCCTTCAGCAACTTGACTATGTACACCTGTATATAGTGGGACACTTGAGAATAATTACTCATTCTTTTGTCTGTGGTTACTGATGACCAGAGCAGTGAAACTTTCATTTTTTTAATGTATTTAAAGTAAATCAGTACTTCTGGGATGACTGTTTAAGAAATCCATAGTAAAATTGGATGTACTTGTTAATTTTCTTCAGATTTGTGAGAAAATAAAGATGTTTTTGCAGGTGGTGCACCACAATTTGACCCTAATCCATTGCTAGAGTGGGGTGCATTGAATTGCTGAAGCAGTCAAATGCAATGTTTTCTACATCCTATTTGACATTCATTTAGCATTTATATATGAGAGTCAAATTGCTGGGCAGAGGTCAAATTGCAAGTCATTCTCCTGGCAAATTCAATCATCAAATTTTGGGGTGGTTGAATTTTAAATATCAATGGTACTTTGCAATTCAACCCTAATCTGTTGCTGGACTTGGGTCAAATTACAAAGTGGTCTAATTGCAAATCAATGTCAAATGGCATGTTTTCTACATGGAATTTGATGTTTCATGTCTCTCTGCAGGTCAAATTGCATGGCACATTGAATTGAGAGTTGACCTTCCAGCAAATTCAACTGTCAAATTGTGAGATGTACAAATTTCATAAGATCAAATTGCAAGGTACCACCTGTACAGTATACACTTACAGTACTTTTTTGCAGGTACACCATAATTTCAGACAAAAAGTATATTTCAAGGTTTACTGAATAATGCAGGACTCTGAGAACAATTGTCATTGGACTTTAGATCAGTTTTAAAGAATACATAATGTTTGTAATGCATAAACTTTGAGGGCTTAAGGAAATTCTTGATTACAACTGTATCTGTATTTATTGAAACATGTCCTTTGAAAAAATTATTTTTACAAAAGTATAACTACACATCACTGGGGTTATTGCAAGTCATTCCCACTTTTCACTATTGTCAGTCTATAGGGGAACATATAAAAAGAGATGTTATCAGTTTAACATGAGGCAATAATGCAGGAGAGAGAAACAAAACAAGGAAAAATATGCTCAGAAACCTTACTCATCAAGAAAAAGGATCTGAGGACAACCTGAATCATATCAGGAATGTGTTTAGGATAACATGATTGAAATTTTGAAAAATATAGAGGAGGATTGAATTAATCATGGGTTTCTAAAAGTGAATTTCAGTAGGAAAGAATGTTCATACAGACAACAGAGCTTCATAGGCAGCCTTTTGAGGGTCAACTGGATGTCTGAAGAGTTCCAAAGTGCTCAGCACTTCTTGGGCATCAAAGAGTTGATTATGAGTAGTTCCAGCTGGTTTCCAACCAGCCTTTAGAGCCTCATCCAGCAACTGTCTTCTTGAGGTAAAGTAGGTCTTTGTTCTTTGGGCAAACAGTCTATAGACAACCCTTGGCACCAGACCTTCTTGGATCTCCAGCTTGTCCAGAATTGCTGCCATGGACTCACACTCATATTTCAAGTGGTATGAGTCATTTGCCATGTCCTGGCACTTGGCTGAGCAAAACACTGCTGACTTGCACTTGTAGCATGGCATTGGGAAACTGCATATATGTTGACACAAAAGAGTTTGATTGTGTCATCCCTTCTTATTGGACACAGAAACTAATATATTGCCTTTCTCAAGTATGAGCCACAATAGTTGAAAACAACTTGTGGAAAAAAGTAACTCATACTTCAAATTACATTCCAAACAGCACAGGTGTGAAAATCGAAAGATATTATGCTATAGTGAAAGTACATTTTTGGACCCTTTAAAAATCCTAAGCTTTAAAAGACTTCAAGTTAATGACACAGGTTTTCAATGGTTGAAAGAATAATTAAATTTTAACTTAACTTCTTTGTAAATACCATTCTGCAGTACATAAGTGCATTTCAGCCATTTTAAACATCACCTGCAGTAAGTTAAGCAGTAATTGCAGTGGCTGTCAGCTGCAGAGTGACTCAGAGCTCTTGCAAATGGCCGTTCACTGATGAGAATTGTGCCTGGTGGCAAGTCATCCTTGGCAATGAACCCTCTTCCATACTTTTCAGAACTTTGCAGCTCCAGGCATTTTGCAGCAGTTGGAACAAACCTGTTCACACCATCTGGAATAATAAATGTTACACCTTCATACTAATTACAGATATTGATAAGACTATTTTTCTCAGTTGTTTAATTAATCATCTTGTGGAAATATGCTTGATATATATGTGTTTACAATTTTGGTACTTTCCTGCTATCTCTGTACCTCATTCCTATAGACCACACTACCATCCATGACAAATCTTTAGGACGAGTTCATAATCACAATAACCTACCAGAAACTGAATTTTATTTTTCCGCATTCTGCTGAAACTGATTTTGGGAGGTGGTTAAGTAAAGTTAGGTTAGGTCAGGTTATGTTAGTTACAAAAATATTTTAATTAACATAACCTGACCTAACCTAACTTTACCTAATTGCCTCCCAAAATCAGTTTCAGCAGAAACCCAAAGAAAGCAGAAACTGATTTTGGGAGGTGGTTAGGTGAAGTTAGGTTAGGTCAGGTTAAATTGGTCAGAGGGAAGGTACAGAGATAACAGGAAAGTACCACAATTTTGTATGGAAGCAAGAAATATTTTCTCACCTGCCATCAGAGAAGACACTTGAAATCCTGGTGAGAATTCCTCCCAATCAGACTTTGGATGCAGACAGCAGCAAGTGTCAAGACAACTGATATGAAGATTCCAGTCCTGTTCCAGAATGTCCTTGACCCCTTGGTGGACACCCTCAGGAAACCCAGCTTTCTTGGCCAACATGAAACACTTTCTAGACTCTGCCAACTTTCCCAAGTTCTCCAAACACCTTGCTTTCAAGTCAAGTCCCACCAAAAGTTCCCTGATGTGATGGTTACAGCTATAAAAACTTGGCAACTAAAAAACAAGGTAAGTTATTCATGTCATCACATTTCTGTCAAGGCCTTTGCTGATAAACAGTCCTCCAAGTCCTGAAGGGCCTCTGCATGATAGCAATGGTTGTAGAGAACTTCTGCTCTGTACTTTTTGGCTTGAAATAACTCTTCAGAATTCTCATCAGCTTCTTTGATTGCACAGTTGAGGTATTTGAGGGCAGTTCTGGGTCTTCCTTGATGAAGTGCATCCAAGGCCACCTGGAAAATAATGAAACAGTGTGTTATTTGAAGTTAACATCATCTTATTGTCAGATTTTCTCTTGATATGTGGTGTTATATAGAGCAGAGTTCACCAACTTTTTTTTTTTTTGGCTTGCTGATCAGCAAATTTTAATAAAATCCTTTGTGAGCTGGCATATTTTCATAAAATGCTCTGTGGACTGACAATGTTCTGTACAATTTATAGATTCATTTGTTTTATATTTTAGAGATTTTTTACAGATTTGTTGCCTTGTACAATTTAAGAAAGAAAATTTTCATGATTTTAGCATATGCTTTTTTACAATAATTGCAAATGGACCCGAAATAAAATTCTTGATCTCTTTTGCACAGTTGGAGCTCATAAAAAGATGTCCAGGATGGAAAGCAGAACTTCTGATCTGAAATGTAAAATTCAAAAATATTGATGGTATGCGTATATATAGAAGGTGAAAACTACGGTACTTTCCTGTTATCTCAGTACCTACTTTCCTGTTATCTCTGTACCTTCCCTCTGACCTATTTAACCTGACCTAACCTAACTTCACCTAACTGCCTCTCAAAATCAGTTTCTGCTTTCTTTGGGTTTCTGCTGAAACTGATTTTGGGAGGGGGTTACGTAAAGTTATGTTAGGACAGGTTATGTTAGTTAAAACATATTTGTAACTAACATAACCTGACCTAACCTGACTTTACCTAACCGCCTCCCAAAATCAGTTTCAGCAGAATGCGGAAAAATAAAATTCACAGTTTCTGGCAGGTCATTGTGATTTTGAACTCGTTCTAAAGATTTTTCTGGATGGTAGTGCGGTCTAGGAATGAGGTACTGAGATAACAGGAAAGTGCCACTACAGTACTTTTCCCTTTTAAGAAACAAAATTATTAAAGGCATGAGTCAGTGATTATTACCCTGATTGACACTTTTGCCTTCTTCACTTTCAGCAATTGCACCACAGCAGCCTTTTCATCAAAGACCCTTGTTCTTTTAACTACTTTCATGTTCAAAACCGTCCTCATGAGCTCTTTTTCTGTCATGTTCATAAGCCTCAGCTTCAAAGCCTCTAAACCACCTTCTTGTTGCACCACAATTGCTGAAAAGGTCTGGAAACCATCAGCTGTTTCATGACAAGCATTTGTCATTCTGAAAAGCAGAAATAATTCTGAAGTAAAATNACCTTTAGTTGGCTTACTGCTGGTCAACCATTGGTCTCTCTTTGCCTTGATCAAGTATCCAGGTGGGATCTCTTCAAAATAATGATTTGCAATTGATGCTTGTGCTGCAGCAGAATATGATGAGTATTCATTTGCCAAATTTTTGAAAGTTTCACAAGTATCAACATTATTGTCAAAGGTAGTCTTTGGCAAATCAGTGCTGAAACCAGCAGTCTCCAAGTCTCCAGTGTTTGGGAGTTGAACTATAAAACCAGGGGTCATGCAACTCATATTTTCAGAATTTGACCCAAGCGGGGTCACATTATAGTCTTGGAGGAACTTCATGACCAAGAACTGGTTTAGCTGTTGTTGCATGCTATCAGACACTGGCTGATTTATGTTCAGAGGCTCAACCTTGATGAGGGTCCCAGTGAAAACCAAAGAGGTCACCTGAAAAGAATTTGACCCAAAATGGATCTTTTGTCTATTTTGTACAGAGGACCTGTTCAATGCTGGGATGAACACCAGGGGTTTAAAACACACTTCTTCAGAAGTGAGAATCCTGTTTTCTTCTCTTCCATCATCTGAAAAAATACAATAAATATGTTATGCAAAAAAGTACAAAGGAGATGGCCTCAATTTGCAAACCTGTGATTAAAAGTGATGATGGAACTGGTTCATGTCCTTTCAAATAATGAGATGCTTCCATAATTTGATTAATGAGGCTAAATTTTAGTCAGTCTCTTTCCAACTTTTTGGTCATCACCTGAAATGTGGAAGAAATGGTTTAATCCATTGTACTTGCCAAAATACTGTAGTGGCACACCCATTTCCTTCTACTCGTGGCACCTTGAAATTTGACCCTAATCTTTGTTTCTGGACTTGGGTTAAATTGCAAAACAGTTGAATTGTAAGACAATAAATAAAATTGAGAAAAATCAGCACAAAATGCAACAAAAAAGTGGCCAAAGCAGGTCAAATCCTAGGGCAGTAGTCAAATTGCAAGTCAACCTCCGTGCAAATTTTACCGTCAAACTGCGGGTGGGATGGTTGAATTGCAGGAGATCAAATTGCAAGGTACCACCTGTATATTCCCATCACTATAAAAGCATGACTGGGGACAATTAAATGCTCAAGAGATTCACCATATTATGACACTTTAGAGTTAATCATGTTTTTCCTTTCAAGCTCTACATTCTCCACATGATTTTCATCATGGAAGCCCTTCAGGTGTTGTGCCAATGTTTTTTGCATCCTGAACTTCGTTCCACACACAGGACATGTTATGCTCTGTTGTCTGTGGATCCAATGATGGCGAATGCCTTTGTGCAAATCTCTGCTATAATAGGGACATTCTCCACAGTAAAACAGCTCTTTCGCTTTCACCCTCTCAGCCTGTTTGTCAGAGAGAGTCACCTTGAAAAGTCTGCCAATAAGTAGTGTGGAGGCCTTGGGTTTGACTTTCAAAGAATGGCAGATTAGGTCTTCTCCAGTGACTTTGCATCCTCTTCTATCTGTTGAAAGGCAATAAACCCTTTAAAATGAATAAAGACAATGTTTAAAATAAAAGAATAGAACTTGACTTTGTGCAGGAACCACTATACAGAAGTCAAACAATTTTAGCAGAGTCCAGTTCTTCAACATTTATGACATTTATTCCAATGGAACTTTGATGAATTATGATTGGTTTTATTTGAATTAATTTCAGCAGCCATTCACAACACAAGTATGCTTTCATGGTTGCATACAACTTTTTGACTCTAATTTACCAGACTGGCTTTGATGAAAAATTGAACTTTGATGAATTATGATTGGTTTTATTTGAATTAATTTCAGCAGCCATTCACAACACAAGTATGCTTTCATGGTTGCATACAACTTTTTGACTCTAATTTACCAGACTGGCTTTGATGAAAAATTGAGAGTTTAGCCTGATCCTGAAGACCTTGATGCCAAAAATAATGTACAGTATACATTTTATAAATTGTTTTCAACCCTCTGTAAGAATGGTTTCTTCAAGACAGGGCCTCTTATCACCAGTATAACTTGGTGCAGATGAAAATTATACTCAGTCTTCAGGAATAAATTTTGCAGAGTGTGAGAAAGAAAACATTTGCCACCTGCCAACCCCAAGTTTATTTCAAAGAAACCACACTGGTATACCTCATACAATGAACACAATTAGTGTTCAAGCACTGTGCTTTTTGTAAGATGTGTTCTTTAGATAACAGTATATACAGAATACTTCTAAAGAACAAATGCATTCCTTATAATGTACAGGTACCACCTTGCACTTAGACCCAAATGTGTGGGTGGGCTAAGGTCAAATCGTGAAGTGGTCAAATTGTGAGACAATGTCAAATGCTATGTTCCCTACATCAAAGTTGACATTTTGGATCTCTCAGCAGGTCAAATTGTGGGGCAGAGGTCAAATTTCAAGTTGACCTCCCAGGAAATTCGATTTTCAATTTGCACAGCAGTTGAATTTCAGGACAAAGAATTGAAAAGTACCATTTGTACCAATTTTGTTAGTGATAGTACAAAGGTGCAAAAGTGCATCACCACAAATGTTTGTTCCACAGAACATTCATACTACTGTATATGATGTCTTTATACTATGAAAACATAATTATACAATATTGTATGTGAGTTTTAAATTATCCAATATATATACACTCACTCAGACACTCAGAAAATTGAACAAGTCGCTTGATGCTGGCCTTTCTACCAGCCATGATGGCCATTTCATCACACCTGACCAATTGGTCAGCTGGATGAACCCCATGATAGGCAGACAACCTTCCTCACATACACCAGTCTTAGGTACATGAATTCCAAGACCTTGGCCAGGATGCTTGGGTGGATGGAGTCTATGCAGACATCTTGAACACTGAATGTATACAGTATATAGAAATATTATAAGTGTCCATATGAATAATGGCACTTGGTACAGGTGATCACTGGTACCTCACATATTTGACCATAATCCATTGTTGGAATAGGGTCAATGTGTTGAATGGTCAAATTGCAAGACAATAAATAATTAAATTGAGAAATATATCAGCACAAAAATATGAAAAAATGGCCAAAGCAAGTCAAATTGCAAGTCATGTTCCCTGCCAATTTGACTGTCCAATTGTGGGACAGTAAACAAATTGCAGGAGGTTGAATTGCAAGGTCCCACCCATACTGCACATTGAAATACACATGCATTGGGTCTCAGTTTACAAACTTAATCTGTTACTGTTTCTTAGCAAAATATTTTGTCCACCTTTTCCCTAAAGAAAGGATATAGGAATAATTTCAATTGGTTCCAGAACCTTGAACGCATCCATGACAATACGAAAATGTGTCCTCAAATTTGGTACTTTCCTGTTATCTCGGTACCCATTTTTCTTTGTCTCGTGAATTCAGTATTTGTTAGGTTAGGTTAGGTCAGGGTATGTTAATTGAAAGATATTTGTAACTAACATAACCTGACCTAACTAACTTTACCTAACCACCTCCCAAAATCAGTTTCTTCTTTCTTTTGGTTTCTGCTGAAACTGATTTTGGGAGGCAGTTAGANTACCTAACCACCTCCCAAAATCAGTTTCAGCAGAATGCAGAAAAATGAAATTCACAGTTTCTGGTGGGTGCACAGAAAGTAGGTACTGAGATAACAGGAAAGTAGCAAATGGCATTAAATCCAATAAGCGTTATCAAGAGAATATTGAAATACAGAACTTATTTAATAGTAAGTATTTTTCAACACCAAGACTTTCATATTAACAGTTAGTTATGAGAAATTGACTGTTGTTTCAGCAGTCAAAGTCTAGTCAGAAAATATAGTCAGAAAATTTCAATTTTGCGCAAACCAAATAATTTACATTTCCCCTCCAAGCTTCAGAAGCATCAAACCAGCCCACTAAAATGTCCTCTCATACCTTTTTATTTTAAAGTGATTGAAAAAACTTTAAATTCGGTACAATGCCAATACAACAAAAACCCATATACCTAATGTTTCCTTTTGTCTCAGCAGCTCCACAGAAATGTTGATTGAGCATTATGGACTCAGCACAGAGAATCACCTTATGTGCAGGCAGTGACACCCATTGAGAGGTGATAAAACAGTCAGCATTAGCGCCATCTGCACCATTTTCCAGAAACACTTGAACTGGATCATCTTTGTTTCTCTTGGGACCAACAATCCTGCACCAGGGAAAACCCCTATTTCCCATATCAGGGCAATCAAGAATATCTTTATCACTTCAACAAGGATTAATCACTTCTGCACATTAGGAAGTAAAAGGAAAAACTTTTAAAACTTTTTTCAACCTTTGTAAAAAGTCATGCAAGAATAATAAAGGAGATTTAACCTTCAGAAGGCTTTTGATGATTCTTTGAAAAGCAAATAAAAGTGAGCCAAGTTGAAGTGGTCTGTTGTATTTTCACACATTTTGGAAAGGGGGGTCATTTTCTTGTTGCCAGAATCAATCTGTTGGAATTTGGGTAATTTCATTAAGGACACTCTGTGTTGTTGTTTCCTTATTTTGGTCCTCTGTCCTTTTGTTGTTTTTCCCAGTCTTCTTCCTTTGTCCCAACCAGGGTTTCTGGCCATAATTTGACATGGCCATGATATGGTAGGCTTTTCTCTGGCCCTGTTCAAGAGCATTGTGTTCATCTTTATTGTTCA